>MU223165.1:1423397-1437437 GCA_018584345.1 Thuja plicata | reverse complement strand
TATATATTAGAATATATAATAATTATATATTATAATATTGTTAAAATATATTGTAATTAAAATTTGTAAACCAATCATAAAGGAGATAAGTAATTTATATCATTTATTTAATTCATAAATAAATATTTAAACATTATAAATATTCTAATAACAAAAAAATAGTTACTTAGGATTGGTTCATTGGGGCAAAACTAGTTCATGAATGGTGACAAGTACAATAAGAGATAACTTAACATGCAATTGAAGAAAAAAATCTTTAAGAAAAATAAATTTTAAGATAGTTAAGTAAAATAGGAGATAACTTAACATACAATTGAAGAAAAAAATCCTACTAAAGAAAATATATAAATTTGAATATATTGATATGCAAATTTTGAAGTATTAAAAGAAGGGTGTATATGCAACATTAGTAAACTAAAAGATCCAAATAAAAATCAATAAGATTTCTTATCACTATGACTCAAAATCTCAACGCATGACTTCTTCAATGCTTTTTAGAAAAAATAAAATAAAAATTAATGCACAATACCTAAACCTTATGTAGTGTAACTAAACGTATGAATTCATGGAGATTATAAATAACTTACATTGTATTATTTGCTCACCACGAGAGTATATTTCCTTGAGAAATTTTTTTGATAGATAAGCTCTTGTAAAAAGGTTTTGTTCTAAAAAGTATAAGAAGAAGAAGAAAAAGATAGAAGAGGTTTTGTATTGAATCTAAAAAGTATAAGAAGAAGAAGAAGATAGACAAGGTTTTGTATTGGATTTAAAATGGAGAAAGTATTGTCTATTGGTGTTTTAGTTATGTTATTGTTTTGTGTGGCTTATGGAGATTTGCAGCAAGATGAAATAGAATGTTCGTCTTCTTTAGAAGATCTATCACCTTGTATTGGATTTTTGGAAGGAATGGGAAAGCGGCCTACAGGTGATTCTTGTAGCAATGTGAAGAAAGTTCGAACTAGCAATCCAAGATGTTTGTGCCTTTTGATAAAGGATATCGCTAATCCTTCTATGGGACTTTCTGTTAACCAGACACTTGTTGTTCAAATGCCCACTCTTTGCCAAGTCACAGACAAACTCTCTGAATGCATAGGTTTGTTTCCGTTTCTTTGTAAAGTAGGTTTGTTTCCATTTCTTTATAAAGCTTAGGTTTGATTTTTTAATTACTTAATTAACTTCTCTATTATTTGACAGATATTTTGAATTTAACTCCATCTTCTCTTGAGGCCAAGATTTTTGAAATGGGCAATACTCCTCCATCATCCTCCATTGGTAAGTCTTTATTAATTATTTGTGTAGATTAATAATTAAATTTGAATTTATATAAAGGTTTATTTTTCTTTTGCAGGATCATTCCCTTCAAATTCTCCACTCTTCGAACCCAACAATAATTCAAATTATAAAGTGCAACCATGCCTTTGGTTCAGCGGATTTGTACTTGTAACAGGTTTATGGTTTGGTTCATTTCAATTGTAGATAGGATCATAGCATGCAACCAAGCCTTTGGTTTAGTGGATTTGTAGTGTTGAGAGCCTTACGATTTACTTTATTTCAATTATAGATAGAATTCTGAACAATTTAAATTTAAGTAACAATGTATTCTAATTTTCAGCAGTTATCTCTATTCAATTATTATATAAGAATTTGTGCAACTTTTGCCAAGAAATAATAGAATACTATTCCTATGTCACACATTTTCTCTTTTATTGCAAATCTCAAACATTTTATTTTCTCTATACCTATTCAAAGATTTACTTCACATAATCAAGTTCTGCATGTTATTCACGATATCAGTATGGCATGCAAAACTTCTGAATTGGGGGTACAGAACTATATGGTATAGAGGATAATGTTTAAAATGAGTATGAGAACCTAAAAGCTTCCCTCAAATTTTACTTAGAAACAAGGCACAGATGGATATTAAGCCGACATGCTATTTAGTGTGGGCATTATCTACCGGAATTCATCACGCCTGAAAAGAATTTCGTATTCCGTCTAAAAGAAAAAATAAAATAAAATTGGTTAATCAACTTTTGAAAGAAAAGAATATTCCTCGCTGAGTTTCCATGAGCCAATTTTCAATGCATTGAATAGAAACAACAGTGCTGGCTGGATATTCCCAGCCGTGGTAATAGTGTGAGCACGGGTGAAAAGCAACTTTTCAATTTTACGTACCAAAAAAACAACTTCTAGGGCCTGTTTGTTTGTTGGAAGATCGCTGGAATTTGAAAACAGGGAGATGTATTTTTGTACGGCCAAATTCCCATTTTGGTCCAAACTTTTGAGGGATTTTATATGTGTTTCTAGATAATCTTTTATAATATTACAAATTTTATTAGGTAATATATTAACATTTTATAATATTTTTAATTTATCAAAATTATTTATTTATAATTTTAACAAACAAAAATAATCTTATTTTTATATTTAGTTAAGATTTTATGAATTATTTTTATTTTTATATTCTAATTGTATTAAAAGGTTTAAATATTTTGAAACCTTAAATAATTTAGTAATTATTTTCTCATAAAAGATCATTGAAAAAATATTAAATATTTCTATTACAATATGTGATTATCAATTTAATTATAATTTTCAAGCTATTAGAACTATTAAATAATAATAATAATAATATGTAATGTCTTATAGGTTAAGGTTAACTTAATGGTCTTAGAGGTTGGTTAAAATTAAAGTTTCCATGTTAAGATAAACTTTAAGTTTGGTTAGTATTAAAGTTCAATTGGGGTTAAAATTAATTATTATCACAAAAAATATATAAAATGATAACTTTAATCTATAAATTATTATTAAAGTTTCTAAATATTTTTATTTAAAATCAATAATAAATAATGTACAAATATTTTTAATTTTAAAAAATCTAATATTTGTAATTTACATACTATTTTTTATAAATAATAATTTAAAGTATTATGTTCATAATATAAATTTGACCAAATTTAGCTTAAGAAGATAAACATTAATAATAATTTTAAATCTATTGTAACTAAATCTATGTCTGAATATTATTAGTTAAAAATTATTAATTCATATTTTAGAAAACTTTATGTTATATCGTTGTATTTAAAGTCATTATTTTATTAATTGAATTATGTCACTCAAATGTATGTAAATATCAAGCAATATGTACCAAAATTAAATAATGGATACCTCTTTTAATTATAGTTACAGTTAGGGTTAAGGTTAGCTTAAGGTTAGGGCTAAGGTCTAGTTAAAATTTTACGTTCAGTATTAAGACTCAATCACTATTATAATTAGTGTTAGAATTCAAATAAAGGATTGTCATTCTAGGATGAAGTTTAAACTTGGGTTCTAAATTCTTCTTCCGGATTCTTAAAAGGAAACAAGCCAAGGATGGGATTGAGGACTTCTGGAAAGATGAGATTAAATTGACTAATCAAGTAGATATACTGAAAGTCTTTGCTCAGTTCTATAACAAACTCTTCACTTTGGAGGATGATGGGCAAAGCATGGAAAGTGTCAGAGATAAAACCAAGAACATTATCCCCAATAGAGTCACCAATAAGGATGCGCGAAGATGTTGGACAAATAAATAACAGTGGAGGAAATAAACATGGTCTTTCTTGACCTTTCTAATGACAAAACCCCTGGGCCTGATGGGTTGCTTGTGAAGTTTTATAAATGCAATATTAGTTGGATTGGGGAAGAGCTCATTCAGGTCTATAAAGAGTTTATAAGGAGGGGGGTCCCTAGGGGGTGATATCAACAGTGGTTTGATCAAGCTCATTCCTAAGGAAGGGGATAAATCTTTGATTAGACCTATCACGTTGCTCAATGTGTCATACAAAATTTTGGCTAAGATTCTGGCAAAAAGGTTGGAGAGGGTCGTACCCAAAGTGATTAACCCAACTTAAACTAGCTTTTCCAAAGGTAGGTACATATTGGAGAACTTGCTTACCTATTGGGAAGAAATGAACTGTACTAAATATTCTAACCAGAAAGCTTGTATGATTTTAATTGACTATGAGAAGGCCTATGACGAGATAGAATGGAAGAACTTATATTTATGACTCTGGAAAGTATGCGCTTCCCTAGGTTGTTCTCTCAGATGGTTCAAAAACTTATGAATGAGGCCAGGACACGGGTTGAATTTAATGGTTCTAGGTCATAGTTATTTGACCTATCTAGATCCATCAGACAAGGGTGTTCACTTGTCACCACATTGTTTGCTATTTCAACAGATGCTCTGTGCTATCTGTTGAGAGATGATCTTTTGTCTTTAAGGGTTAAAGGAATCCAATTACCCAATGGAGAAGAATTTAAAAATATCCAATTTTTTGATGATACAACTATACTTGTTGACCTGGAGGAGAGTAATGTCACTGCACTAATGCTAAAGATGAATCTGTTCTGCTAAGTATCTAGGAGTAAAGTTTCTATTCCTAAGTCTATAATATTGGGATGGGAGGAACTCCCCCCTCCATGGGGGGCTAACCATCAAGTCAGATGCCTTGGCATCCCCTTCTTCATTAATATGGACTTGAAGTAATTGTGGGAATGGATTAAAGGGAAATTTGTAAAGAATATTTGGAAATGGAATAATTAGTACCTTACATTGGTTGGTATATTTCAGGTATGTCAAAAGATTCTTTCCTCCTATACCATCTACTTCAACTTTTCATGGCTATCTAATCAATATCATTTGTGTGTTTGTGTGTGTGTGTACACGAAGAGCCATGTAGCTAGTTGGAAATAGTGTACTATGAGTAAAAATAGAGGAGGCATGGGGCTAAAGGATTTGAGGATGCATGGGGTGGCTTAGCAACCGAATGGATATTTAAGGCTTTGCAGGGAGAGGATCCCTGGAAAATCTTAGTTAGACATAATATCAAGAAAACATTCCCTAGTAAACCTGGTCTTCATGGAAGAGACTTTATCTTAATGATCTATGGGTAGGGAAGTTGTCAATCAAAGTGGTAGGTTCTAGTGCATTTAAATCTATATGGAAGGGGTGGGAGAGTGTGAGGCATTTGATTTATAACAATAATTTAATCACAAATAATAATAGTATATGTGGTGATAGGTCAATTTGCTAGAATCTGGTGCATGGGGAGAGACCATTGGCATTGTTGCAAGGATGCTCTGCCAGGGACATATGACAGTTTGCACACATTATCCATGATGGTAAGCTCTTGAGATGGTAGGAATTGTGGTAGAAGTATGATATTTTGTATTCCCAATGGAGAACATACCCAGTTTGGAGAGATGCTTGTAATACACTTTCCCTCCTTATGTAATGTGATTATAATGACAATAGGTTATCCACTTACAAGTGACATAGGAAAGCATACTTGCATGCACACATAACAAGTCCCTAATGTCAAAGATAAACATATCTATGCCTTCTTAGTTGATGATGATATTATCCTTAATCATGTTAACTCCTACTGGAATGTGAGCCTGGATCTATCTGTGTGGAAATAGACCTTTTAGAAACTATGGATCAGACTAGTAGAACCTAAAGAGAAATGCTTCATGTGGTGCCTCATTCTGCATAGATTGCCACTTAAATTTCCTAGTTGTGAACCTAGTATTTGTTCCTTCTACAAGCTACCCGAAACCATTTTTTTAGTTTTTGTTTTCCAAAGAAGTATGGGTTCTATTTGTCATCTTCATTAATAGGAATATTATCATGTTAGAGATAGTGTTTGGTTATATCAAGAGCCTTAAGAATATTTATAATTTCTTTCTATCTATCTTTTCTATTGACATACTATGGATTATTTGGAAATTAAGAAACAACAATATTTTTAGTGGTAGATACATACATCTTAGTGAGTCTCTGTGGAGGCTCATTCATCATAACATTGATGCGTAGGTTATAGTGATGCTAAGGTTGAATAGGGAAAAGTTCAAGGATATTCTATAGGATGAGGTAGTTGGAGTGTTCAGATGGGGGATTTCCCATGGGTACACATGGGCCAAAAATAGGGCAGAACGGACACCATTTGAGATAGCCCTAAATAACTTCATGACAGAGATAAATGAACAAAAAGAGAAAGATTGTTGGAAAGTGATCAATTTTGTATGATGTGATCCAATTTTTTGTTGTAATTTATGGAAACACATCTGACATACTGATTGATTCATTTGAAGTTAAGTTTTGTTGACTTTGAAATCGGCCAAGTACAGAAGCACAAATACAACTCTATATTTTGAGTATCAAAGATCAAGATCAATGAGTTAAGGAAAGTGAGCTTAGAAGAAGATAGTATGGGGTATGTGTGACCTCCACCTAAGATTTATTTTGTTTTCGTGATGTTTACAGTCAATTAGAGAGATTTGAAGGGAGACAGACAGCAGCAGAACAATGATACAGAGCAGCTGGATAGATGTGATGATTCAGGGAGTATGTCACAGACTCCTGGAAATCAGAGTTGGATAATGATTTTTGATAACCTATATTTTTATTATGCAAGAGTACCGACTATGCATTTGATATTTACTGTATTAAATGTATTTTGTATTGAAAGTTGACTATGTAATATTTGTATTTGAGATCCGACTTGGTAAAGAAGAAAGATATATATATGTAAGATCTTTTTGTTGAGAAAGAAGAGTTGTGTGTGAACAAAGCCTTGGATATGATACGTGAATGGCAGAGTAGAGGATGACAAAGATCATTGAATAACTATAACTGGAACTATCTAAGCATTAGAGATGCTTTTTTTTTCATTACAGATAACATTTTGTAACATAATTGTATTGTAAGAGTTGTATGCTCAGTTGGCCCCTAACAGGGTGTTGTATACCTTTAACAAGCTTGTTATTCCTCTAACAAGGAATTGTACTATGTAATATTTAGCTCCTAACATGGCTAGGTATCCTAACAGGGACACTATACTTTAGTGCATGCTTGTGGGTACCATCCCCACCGGGTTTTCCCTTGGTCAAGGTTTCCTTGACAACAAATAATGGTGTTATGAGTACTATGTTATTTTCTTATGTTCTTTTCATTTCTGCAAGCTTATGGATTATTTATAATTGGTTGAAAATTTTTATTAAGTTTTGTAATACTTATTCACCTCCCCTCTCAGTATTACCTAATCCTAACAATCAGTATCAGAGATTTTGGCCCTTGGAGAGAAAGTCTAACAAATTAAGGGAGATCAGAATCAATTTAGATAGTTTGCAAGAAAATTTTGATGTTGCACTTGAAGACCTTGTTAAAGAAAAAGCAGAGAATGGAGAATTAAGATTCAACATGCAAAGAGATGAGAAATTTATAAAGAAACTTAGAGACCAGCTTGAACTTTCCAGAATTCAGAGACAAGATCTTGTGGTTTAGATAAAAGAGGACTCAGACAAAGACAATTCAGATCAGATGAAGCAACTTGAAGAAGAAAATGAAACCTTGAAGCTTGAGAATGAATCCATGACTAAAGAGATTCAATTACAAAAAGATGCTAAGAAGAAGATTGAAGATGCTTTGAATAGTGCAAATGTTTTGATGGAACAAATGAAGAATGAGTCTGACAACTACAAGAACAAATATCTAGAGCTGGAGAAATACAATCAGATCATAAAAGGCGAACTTAATGAGGCAAAGAAACACATTGAGAAAATTCACACTAGAAGTTATTTGATCGATGAACAGAGAGGCAGACAGAAACCTAAAGGTTATATGAATAGTGTTGGATTTAATGAAGATGAATGTTCAAAGAAACAAGAAGAGAAATCTGATGCAAAGATTGATGCTAAAAAACCTACTATTGAAGAACCTAGAGAGAAGATTAGAACCTTCAATGGTAGATGCTTTGGTTGTAACAAGTTTGGACACATGAAAATAGATTGCAGAGGTAGTGCATCTTTTAAGACCTTTTCTGGTTATTTTTTGATTGTAATGGATATGGGCACAATAAAGCTGAATGCAAGAAACCTAATCAATCTTGATATAGACAAGAAAATGGAAGAGAACCTACAGGGAAACCTACATGCTACAAGTGTAATAATCTTGGACACACTATGAAGTATTGTAAGCTGCAAGTAAATCAGGAAAGAAGACCTCCTATATGTTACAAATGCAATAATCTAGGTCATATAGAAATTTTTTGTAGGTATAATGAAGTAAACAACAGAAGAGTACCACCTCCTATGAATACATAGAAGAATAGAAATTATATTGGTAAGAGTGTTGCAGATTTAAAGAATGATTTTGACAATTTTGTTAAGAAAGTAGAGGATAATAGCAGTGGTAAGATATGGAAGATCAAAGAGATAAGTGATACATTGGTTCAGGGAGAGATAGTAGATGCTACTAGATCTTTTCTTGAGGGTAACAAAGCAGAATCGACCTAATTGGTTGATCATGGCCTTAGGGGGAGCATTGGATGAATATATTAGAATATATCCAGCCCCTAATTTTGTGGATTGATCTCTAGCGAGCTTAGGTATGATTGTGGCCAACATCATGGAGTATATATTTAAGAGCGCAACATTTGACGAGGCTTATTGTGTGATCATGAGGTTTATAGCCGAATGGATAGTATTGGACAATGTGAACTTTTAAATGAATTAACATTGTATAAAGAACCATATGATGATCTATTTCCTTACCATTTGACGAGTAGTGACCTAAGGAAATTAGAGAGCAGAGAGACTCAGTCTATCCTATAATTTCCGTGCATGATCGATTGAAGCGAAAACTCAAAATTCAGCGTGTGAGAGGTATTTACATCATCTAGCTATGGATGCACTTGTTATTTATGATGTTGTAGATCAACCTAGATACAAATTAAAGAAACATCCTTTCAAGTCCTATGAAGAAGACCCTAAAGGAGCATTTTCTTAGACACCATACGGAGTTTTACACGTAGAATACATTAGGGCATGCATTCATTGTAAGTATGATATACTAGGTATTGATGAAATTTCTACTGAGATGGAGTATATGACTGACAAAGGCATTATGAGAGATGAATACAAGAATTTTGATCAATTGAGCTTTATGAAAATTCTAAACTTATATGAATTCAACGAAGAAGAATGGTTTAAAATATTGTTGAGGAGAGTACATGATAAGTTCATTTGGATAGGCGAGCAACCTGTGAATATTTGCAGTGAATTGATTCATGAGATTACTGGATTGGATAATATTGGAATCATTCTTGTAGTAGAGAAACATGTGAAGAAGCAAGTTGAAACCCTAATGCACTTGAAATGGGACAGGTGAGCTATTTCAATAAGTGACATTGTGCAACATGATGTAAAGTTGATTGCTATGATACTTGGTTACAAATTCTACTATAGTAGTAGAACTAATTTAGCATCTGTGGGAGTTATCATGATGGCATATAGAATGGTTAAATAAAATACTAAATACAATCTATGCGAAGTGTTAGCACAACAATTTCTAGAGAATGTGAAACTGATAAAGAAAGATAGATCAAAGACCTTCAGATTTGGTTCATTATTGATGCATATGTACTTGTACATTGAGCACCAATTTCTTAGCATGCACCTTAGTGGTTGGAGAAAAGGGATACCTATTGGTATACAGATTTTTGACAGTTACCGAAGATAGAACAACACATGGGTTGATGGTGAGTTGTTTGGTATGATTAATATTCTTCAGAGGTAGATGAAGAGAAGATACAGGATACTTGAAGACTTAGTTGAGAAGTACAAGGATACAATCTATTTAATGGTTGAAACTGATTGTCTATGCTTTGAGGCAGTTATACTAAGGAAGAAACAGTGTTATCCTATGGGATATGAGGTAAGTTCTGAGGTATTTACTATGCAAATAGAACATGTCCTTGCATCAAGATAGATACATCTGAGGAGAGATGGGGAACTTATGAGGAAAAATAAGCTAAGGTAAGAGAGGAACATAGCAGATGTTTGAGGAAGAGAAAAATAGACAACATTGTGCATGAATGTGGTATTAAGGCAAGATTCATAGAGGAAGAGTTGAAGGAAGTTAAGAAGAAGTTAGTAGAGCGATCTTCTAGATTGGAAAGTTCTACTACTGCAGCTCTTACACCTCCTGAAGTAGTACTTATGGTAGACAATCCACCTCCTACAGTTATTCATGTAACTTCCCCTCCACCACAACAGACCTCGTAGGAAGAAAAGAATACTCCTAGAGTGAGCACGAGATCCAACAGTCAAATTTCACCACCTAAAGAACAAAGAACTATGAGAGAAGAGAAGAAAACTGAAAGTGAGAAGCATATATGGAAACCTAACTTGAAGATGATTGAAAAGAGAGATATTGAGCAAGGGAAGTTATTTTCTATTAACAAATACTATGACAGGTATGAAGAAACTGATAAAATTTGGATTGAGGATGTTGTAGTTAATCATTTACTTGTTTTCAAAAAGAATCTATTGGAGATAGAGGGCAGTATACCTGAAGAGCTATATGGTAGATTGGAGACTAGGAAACAACTAGCATAGATTGAGGATGAAACTATTAGAAATCAAGAAATTGATAATATGTTTCCTATATTTTTTATGCAAGAAAGAGACAAAATATTTAAGGAACTGAAACCTTTATTGAGAACTAAGACTAGATTAGCGAAGATTATGAAAAGAAAATATGATGAAGTTACAGAAGAAACTCAGAAGTCACTAGATCATATATTAATGAACATTATTCTTGAAAAGACCCCACTTTCTACAACTACTGTGCCTACACCCTTAGGAATGGGAGAGAGTTCGAAGATAGCCAAGGCAAGTGTTGAGAAGAGCGAAGTTGATATGCAACCCAATTTCTATGTTTCTGGTGTGCCTGTGACTCTTGACACTTCACATGATGAGAAGGACCCATTTGAAGAAAATAATGACAATACAATAACTAAGGAAGAAGAACAGAAAGAATTGGAGCAGAAAGAAGAAACAAAAAATGTTGAAGTCAAGAATGAAGTTAACACATCTTCTACCTTATTTTTGGAAAGTAAAGACAAATATATTGATATGGATGTTGATTGCATGGATGAGGATGAGTTGGTAAAATTATCTTTTACCACACTCACTAAAGAAAATGAGAGTTCCGAAAAGAAAAGTGACAAGAAGACCAAGGTGATGTCTAGAGCAATTGATACTGTGAAAAAATTGCTCCCAGCACCTATTGTTTTTCAGAATAGAGGTGATGTAGAGAACCTGAATTTGGTACTTGATGTGTTTGATGGACAGTATGAGAACTTGATAAAGATTGTAGAAGGAAAGGTAGAAAAGAACTATTTAGAGAAGAAGCTACTTGAAGTTTGTCAATCTATCTCATGGGACTTGGGCATTCTGAGAACCGGTACTAGAAATGCAAAGAGTTGTATTGCACATGGGAGGAAAATATTTAGTTATTGCATAAACCCTATCAGAAATATTCAGAATGTTGAAGACATTATTGCCAAGGACAGGGCAACCTTGAACAACATGATGGATAGTTGTGAAACCTCTTCACAATCTGTAATGGAATTGGACAAAAAAGTAACAATAGTTTTGGCTAAACTAGATGTATTGGATATTGAGAAAGGGAGAGTCTTGACAAGGTTTGGTTTGTTGAAGAGTTTAATCACTCCTAAGCTATCAATTATTGAAGCCCACTTATCAGACATGGAGAAAACTGCAGAAGCATTGGCTAACTCTATGCCTATAGAGTTGAAAGAAGCAAAGACAGCTTCATTTGCATTAAATGGACTAATTCATGTTAGTCAACTTTTGCTTAATTCATGGAGTACAAAAGTAAAGATCTTGGAAGATTCCTTTCAAGATATTCTAAAATTGGTAAGCAAGCCCTAATTTTATTACTTTTTATCCACCTTTGTCATTTTCGTCAAAGGGGGAGAAGAGAGAAGAAAAAATAAATAGGGGAGAAGAAAGAAGAAGAAATGAATAGAGGAGAAGAGAGAAGAGAAAAAATGAATAGAGGAGAAGAGGAGACTATAATGTATAAGGAAAGACAGTTTTGTTTTGTTGGAACACTTAGTCATTTTTTTTGTTAAGTGTTTCCATCAATGCCAAAGGGAGAGATTGTTGGTAAGTGATCAATTTTGTATGATGTGATCCACTTTTCAGTTGTCATTTATGGAAACACATCTGGCATACTGATTGATTCATTTGAAGTTAAGTTTTTTTTACTCTGAAATTGGCTAAGTACAGAAGCAAAAATACAGAGGTATTTTGAGTATCAAAGATCAAGATCAAGATCAATGAGTTAAGGCAAGTGAGCTTAGATGAAGATATTATGGGGTATGTGTGACCTCCACCTAAGATAAATTTTGTTTTGGTGATGTTTACAGTAAGTTAGAGAAATTTGAAGACAGACAAACAGACAGCAGTAGAACAGTGATACAGAGCAGCTGGACAAAAGCAATGATTCAGGGAGTATGACATGGACTCTTGGTAATCGGAGTTGGATTATGATTGTTGATGAAAATATATTTTGATTATACAAGAGCTCCGACTATGAATTTGATATTTAATTTATTAAATGTATTTTGTATTGAGAGTCGACTATGTAATATTTGTATTTGAGAGTCAGCTTGGTAAAGAAGAAAGATATATATGTAAGATCTTTTTGTTGAGCAAGAAGAGTTGTGTGTGAACAGAGACTTGGATATGATATGCAAATGGAAGAGAGAGGATGACAAAGATCATTGAAGAACTATGACTGGAACTATCTAAGCATTAGAGATGCTTGTTTTGTTCATTACAGAGCACATTTGGTAACAGAATTGTATTGTAAGAGTTGTATGCTCAGTTGGCCCCTAACAGGGTGTTGTATACCTTTAATAGGGTTTTTATTCCTCTAACAAGGAATTGTACTATGTAATATTCAGCTCCTAACAGGGCTAGGTCTCCTAACAAGGACACTATACTTTAGTGCATGCTTGTGGGTACCATGCCCACCGGGGTTTTCCCTTGGCTAGGGTTTCCTTGACAAAAAATAATGGTGTTATAATT
This sequence comes from Thuja plicata, assembly GCA_018584345.1. Taxonomy (NCBI): domain Eukaryota; kingdom Viridiplantae; phylum Streptophyta; class Pinopsida; order Cupressales; family Cupressaceae; genus Thuja; species Thuja plicata. The sequence goes on along the minus strand of MU223165.1, from coordinate 1,424,489 downwards.
ACTGTGTTATTTTCTTATATTCTTTTCATTTTTGCAAGCTTATGGATTATTTATAATTGGTTGAAAAGTTTTATTAAGTGTTTTAATACTGATTCACCCCCCTCTTAGTATTACCTAATCCTAACAAAGATAAATAGACAGGATATGAACCTATAGCATTCATCCCACTTGTTGTCATTTCAGGGGCAAGTATACTTATAGTTGGAGTGGTAGATCACCCCTACAACTAGCACATTCAGAGAGACAGTGTTGAGATGGATGGAGGGGGCAGAAGGATGGATTGCATGGGTTATGCACAAAGATGATGAACAATTGTGAGAGAAATAAATCCTTCTATGTATCTATTTTTTTCTTCTCTATGTATCTTGATGTAACTTGGAACTTAGTATATATCTTTGTCATGTTGTATGTTTTAAAGCAGTTGTGCAATAAGTAGTATAACAAACAATATATTTTTCATTTTGTTAAATGATAAGTAATAGAAAAAAAAAATTAAATCTAATGTTTACATTTTACATTCTTTTTTTTATAAATATTATTTTAAAATATTATCTTCATAATATAAATTTGACCAAATTTATCTTAAGAAGATTAATATTAATAATAATTTTAAATCTATTGTAACTAAATCTATGTCTGAACATTATTAGTTGAAAATTATTAATTGACATTTTAGAAAACTTATATTATATCGTTGTATTTAAAGTCATTATTTTATGAATTTAATTATGCCACTCAAATGTATGTAAATATCTAACAATATGTATGGATGCCATATTTTAAGTATAGTTACAATTAGGGTTAAGGTTAGCTTAAGGTTAGGGCTAAGGGTTAGTTAAAATTTTAGGTTCAATATTAAGACTGGATCACTATTACAGTTAGTGTTAGAATTCAAATAAAGAATTGTCATTCTAGGATGAAACTTAAACTCAAGTAATAGTTGGATTAGGTATACATATAAGGCTAGGATTTAATTAGGATTGAAGAACTGATGTTTCTAAGATTTAAATTAAGGTTATAGATACTGTAGGACTAGGATTCAATCATATTATGGTTAGTTTATGCTTGTGTATTTAGTAATATTAAATTGTA
>MU223165.1:1361364-1382081 GCA_018584345.1 Thuja plicata | reverse complement strand
CATTTAATATTGAGTAGCTCAATATTTCAAAAGGGGAGACAAAGTTGTAAGAAGGAATTAAAGAGGAATGGGTGCCCATTTTGGAGAGAATTTCCCCATGTGGGTGAGCATTCCATTAGCCTTTAAAGGGTTAGGAATCACCTATTAAGCATAGTTAAATAGTTAGGTGGGGAAGTATACTTAGGAAATGAGGTGATGGGAATAGGCTAGGAATATGGTAGGCTTTAGGGTAGGATTAATAGGTTCCTAGCTAGGATTTAGGGTATTATTCAAATCAAATTTGAATAAATTGTGGTTTAGAAGAATTAGGAAAATGGGGGATTTAATAAATGTAAATTTATTAAAAAGGGAATTTCAAGAGACAAATGTATTTAAATAAAATACATTAGAATAGTATTTAAACTATTAGAAAATGAAACTATTTAATTGATTGAATTAAATAGTTAGAGGAATAAGAGGGAAAATAATATTAATAATAATATCAATATTTTTGGACGTCTACATTAAGATTGTCTCTATATCACTTAACCTATGAAGCAAGTCAATAGTTTTGTCTATTGTGTGGTGATGTTTGTATCTTACTCCAATAAACAATGGATATTATGAATAAACTGATGAACTATAACTGATTGTATGTTTGAATTCATTTGTTTATAGTCAAACCGAGTTATAGATATGATGATTGACATTATCAGTTGATGTATTTTCATTGATGTCAACTTGTTTGAGTTTCCATATGGTAACAAACATCTGCTATGAATGAAAGATCTAGAACAAAGTCTATGTGGTCAGAAAATCAAGAGTTTTGTATACACCAAGAGACAATGAACACCGAGTAAACATAGTGTACACCAAGCATAGTGATAAACAAGCTAGGGATCACCAACATAACATGGTTAATACTAAAACCAAGCAGTTAAATCAAATTGACACCGACTATGATGTTGAGGTAGAAATTGTTGATTTTGAGGTAAAAGATAAAGTTTGTTATTTTGATCAAATGACTATTAAAATTCAAGGAAGATCAGCCAACAAAGATTGAAATGTGTTTTTAACACAACTGCCGAGGATGGTTTAAGCGGGAAAATGAACGTTGGAGATTAAGAGGCAAGATCTGAAGAATGGGAATTAAATGAGCTATGATGTCTATATAAGAGACAAGAGATTCATTTTGAAACACACTTAATGCGCATACATGCAAGTTTATGCATGACTAATCAAATTGGTTAAAGATAGAAATGAGTGTTTTCTACAGACATAATTGAGCAATAGAGGAAAGAGCAGAACCGAACAGAACAAGTATGAAGTATGAGATGAACTGAAGAAGTACAAACTGATCATAGGTATTATGTACTAATTTGTACTTACCATATATCTAAAAATCTGAAAAAATAGAGTTGTAATTGAATCAGATCATTACTGTATCATTTTAAGCATTGGTACAGATAAATCTCTTAACCGAGTAGGATGTGAAAATCCTTATTATGAAATTCTAATGAATGTTGAGTGTTTTCTTGTTGACCCCATAGTGAATACATGGTCAAGAGAGAACTGTTAGTTTTAAATCCTCTAACTAGGTCACATTTAACAGTGTACATTGTAACCTTTAACAAGGTTGGTTGTTCACCGAGCTCACTTCAGAAGAGTGAAAATATTTTGGGTTACCAGTCCGAGCTGGTTTTTCCCTTAGCAGGGATTCCATGTTAAAAATCTATGTGTCAATGTGCATGAATGATTGTGGATTGTTATTTTACTTTACACTTTATCTTGTTGGCATTGATCAGTAATCACAGTATTAATTTACTGACATTCGGTAAACAATATTGACTAAAGTTTGAGATACAAAATACATTTCACCAAGCTGATTTATATGATTAAATTTGTTTTGATATACATATAGAGGGATTTGGGACTGTAGGATAATTGCTGAGGAAAATGAATCTAACTGATTCACCCCCCCCCCCGCCTTAGTTACTCTAACAATTGGTATCAAAGCATATAGTGCTTATAAGAAATTTTTGAAGGACTTAAGCTAAAGATCACAAGATGTATAAGAGAGACACACCAAAGTTGAACAAGGATAACTTCTCAACATGGAAAAGAAGAATGAGACTATACCTATCAGAAATTGGAGACAACATTGTAAATTATCTAGATAATGAATTCATTCTACCTTCTGGACCTTTGATTGTAAATCAGATGAAAGAAAAACATGAACATAACCGTATAATGGTGGAGTTTGCTTCTTCACTCACAAATGCTGAATTTGAGGATATCAAGACATGTACAACTTTGAAGCAGATGTGGGATAGGCTTACATTAGTGTATGGAGGTGATGCAAATGTACTAAGAGATAAATCTGAAAGTATTTGAGGAAATTTTGATGAGATGAGAATGAAGGAAGGAGAAAACATATCATAGTCCAATATCTGACTTAAGGAAGTTGTGAATGCTATTCGAGGATCTAGTGGAACCACTGATGAAGATACTATTATGAGTAAGTGGATCATATTAAAATGGAAGCACATCCATCTTGGTAGGTTTAGCAGCCTCATTTACTGCATTTACATGATAGATTTGCATTTAGGATGCAGCTGCACTTGGTAATTCTTCATTTCTAGGTGAAATTAGGGTTAGGATCCTGAGGATTCCCCTTGATTTCCTTATTTTTTTCTCTATTTTTTAGGTAGGAACTATGTACTGGTCCTCCTAGCCTTCATCACATCTCTTCTAGGCTCTTGTGCCTTTTTCTAGCATTCTATTTTATTTTCCCATCATCTTAGGTCCTTGGCTGACCTAGGAACTCTAATGGCACTCTGAGTTGACCGGCGTGAAACCTCAAGTCAAGGTCAAGGTTGAACCTAACCTAGGTCAATTTCAAGGTCAACCTTGACCTATGTCTGGTTTTGGTTCCTAATTTCAAATTTGGATCATATCAGAGCCCTAAATTCAAAATTGGTCCCTGGATCCAAATGCAGAAGAGTTTTTATTCAAAATATAATTAATGCATTCCCTCCTTAGTTGGTTATTGTGATTGGACCATAATTCAAGGTTAAATTTTAATTAGGGGCCCTCACATTTCCCTAGGAGGCTTACCTTGAAATCTCTATATAAGTACTCTCTTTTGCCTTCATTTAAGAGAGGATCATGACATGAGACATGAGATAAATGATAATGAAGCAAGAATGAAAGAGGATGATATAGGAGGACAAGATATGATGATTCCTTAATGAAATCAAGAATTTTTGTGGACAAGATATTGTGGAAATTCATTGGAGCAAGAAAGAGTTCTTCAATCCTTCCTTCTTCTTTGATCTACTACTTTCAATATTCAAGCATTCAAAAGATATAATCATGGGCTAGAAACTATGGATTGTGAGTTTTGTAGGATTACTTTAGCCTTGGGGGCTTGGTATGCTTTCTTTATCACATTCAAATCTATGCATTTCTCTCTCATTTTCAATTCATGCTAGGGTTTCAATCTAGAGGATTAGATCTTGGCATTGCACATTCAAAGTTCTTCCTACAAGCAACACACACATATTCTATTACATCTGGCTATTCATTAAGGTGGAGATCACAAAAATGGGGGTTTGACTAAGGGAAAATCCTATCTAGCCACTCCAAAACACCATTTTTTAGATATCTACAGTCGTTGTTTTAGGATTTACAAAGCATATTTGGATACCCTCTTCGACAAACTTTTGGGATTCCCAAACAAAATTTCCATCAGAGCAGCGTAGGTCAAGGTCAACATAAAGGGTTCAAGATCAACCTATATCTAGGTCAAGGTCAACCTAGAGCAAAAAAGGAAAATATTTCTGGTTTTTCTCTGTCTCTATGTTTTTGTTTCAGATCCGGGTGCAAAATTTCCAAAAACTCGGTACAAACACCCAAAAATAGGTATTTCTAGATCTTCTATGTTATGAGGTATGTATGTTATTTCATTATTATTTGCAAATATTTCCATATTTATATTCCTTATCATTACAATTAAATGTATGTGGTTAATAGAGGCATAGGGTTTCATTTATGTGCAATCCCCATTGGTCTAAACCCTATCTACCCATCCATATTTTCCACCTTACATTTTGGTGAACCTGTTTACGACAACTCTTTCTTTTTGGTGTTAGATTTGCATTTTATGTTAGATCTTACATGCATATAAAATTATATTTATTTTATGCTCTTGCATTTATATTTCAAAAATTTAAAAAAATCACAAAAATTTCTTTAAAAATACAAAAACACTTACATTTTTCATGCTTGTAGTGTTACTTTGTGTTCAACGTGTATGAATTTTGTTTTGAATACTTTGATGAGGCTTTTATTGCAAAAGAGGATAGATCCCCTAATGAGGTACATGGAAGTGAGCATGAAAATTATTTGAATATGATCTCCATTGATCCTATTCCTATTTCATCCTCCTCTACAACATCTTCAATTGACCTTTACCATAGGATGTGTGCATGGTTACCTTCATGTTCCACTATTTGCAACATTGATGGACCTAGAATTTTATATCCTAAACCTTTGTTTATGGTAAAAGGATGTCTTCGAATAACAATTAAGGGTAAACCTAGAGATCCTTTGGATTTCTTTGAGAACATGAATTCTGTTTCAAATGCTTATTGCACACAGAATAACCCTTAACCTACTATTCCAACTTCTTTACCTCCTTCTCAACCTATGCTTCCTCAAGCACCTAGGTTTTCATCTTCCTTTAAGGAGTATGACTTAGTTGAATAGTTACATGCTACTCCTACTAAGATATTTTTGTGGGAATTTCTTCAAACTTCCCCGACATATCATGAGGCATTGCAAAAGGCTTTATCTACCCTTCCTGTTTCACCTCCTAACCAAGAGAATATTAATTCCTTTTTGGAGTGCATGCATACTATGTCTTCTTTACCACCTATTGTATTTTTCTATGATGATTTACCTCCTGTTGAGGTGCAAAATCAATATGATGCTCTTATGGTTGTTGTTTCTATTAATCACAGTATCATTCATAGAAAACTAATTGACAATAGTTCTGGGCTTAGTGCTTGTAGCATGGATATGCTTAAGGAAATTAAGGTTGATCTTACAAATATTCAACATGATAATGTCCCTATTCATGGATTTGATAATATTGCAAAGAGAACTTTGGGCATTATTATGCTACCTCTTAAGGTTGGTCCGATTATTCTCAATACACCTATTCATGTTATGCCTGGACCTCTTAATTATAACCTTCTTTTAGGTAGACCTTGGTTACATACTATGCATGTAGTTCCTTCTACTCTTCATCGCAAGGTTAGGTTCATTTATAAGAATTTGATGTATATGCTACATGCGGATGATGCGTCGAATCCTTGCTTGAATGCGGAATATGCTAAAGTTTTTGAACCTCTCCAACCAAGTAAAGAACTTGAAAGGTCAGCTGAGATTAAACAAACTGAAGCTCCATCTTCTTCTTTGACTAGGGATGATTGGGGAACATTGGACTTTAATCCTTCTTTTATTGGAGAATATAAAGTTTCTGATTTGGAATTCAAGAAACAATAAAGTGGGTTTGAAAAACAAGTTTTTAATCCTTCCCCACTTTCTGCAAAATTAAAAAGTAACTTTGTAGCTGCCTCGATTGACAAAAAAATTGAAATAGTAAAACCTAATTTCTATGACATTGTGACATATGTAGTTCCTTTGACTCAATCTGATATGGCCGATAGATATGGTTTTGGTTATCATCTGCTCAAGAAATTGGGATTTAATGGGAAAGGATGTGGTAAATATGAACAAGGTATACAAGTACCTTTGGACAACAAAATTTATGATTATAAATATGAATTAGGATTCAACCCTTACAAACAACCATCGAATTTACCTCTCAATTTTAATCATATATGTGGTGGACATTTGAAGTTGGTTAACTCGCTCCTCATCAACATGGATCAAAATCCTACCTTGGATGTTTTTTCCTAAAGATGAAGCCTTAACATATTTTTTAGGAGCTTATGAGGATCTACCTATGTTTCATCATAAACAACGAAAGCCTTATTGTCTAAATATAGGAGCTTATTTTGGAGAACGTGATGAACAAGATATTTATCCTTTACCAATGGATTCTCTGATACAATGTAATTTGCTAATAACTGAGACTATTGAGGTTCAAGTGGATGCAAATGACTCAGAGAAGATGATAAAAATTGGGAAGTGTTTGAATCAAGATGAACGTGATCAGTTGGTTTCCATTTTACTTGAATTTAAGGATATTTTTGCTTGGAAATATTCAGATATGCTAGGTATAGATCCTAAGATTGTTACTCACAATATTGTTCTCAAACCAAATGCTAAACCTGTGAAGTAGAAAATCTGAAAGATGAATCCAGGATTTTCCTTATTTGTTAAATCTAAAATTGAAAAATTATTGGGTGTTGGATTCATCCTCTCTATTGATTAATAAAATTGGATTTCAAACATTATGTCTATCTCAAAAGGAGAAAATAAGATAATAATGTGTAATGAATTCTGAGATTTAAATAAGGCATCCTTAAAAGATGATTTCCTGTTACCTAATATTGATATGATTATGGATTCAATAGCGGGTCATGCTCTATTATCTTTTATGGATGGCTTTTCATGCTATAATCAAATCTTATTCCTATCGAAGATCAACTTAAGACTGCATTTAAAACACCTTGGGGAACATTTTTTTGGGTCATGATGCCTTTTGGATTAATAAATGTGGGAGAAACTTATCAGCAAGCCATGACTTTGATTTTTCATGATTACATTCATAAGATTCTTGAGGACTATGTGGATGATATCTTGGCAAAATCTATACAAAGAGGAGGTCATGTTAGTATTTTACAACAAATATTTGAAAGGATTAGAAGTTACAATATGAGATTGAATCCTAAGAAATGTGCCTTTGGAATTGATTCTGGTAAATTATTGGGGTTTATAATTTCTAAGAGAGGCATAGAGGTAGATACTAAAAATATTGATGCTATTGTTAATATTCCTCCTCCTAAGAACATTTCTCAGTTACGAAGTTTACAAGGAAAAATTTAAGTTATTCATCCATGTGTTTCCAACTTAGCTGATAGAATTTTTCCCTTTACTTCCTTGCTTAGAAAGGATACCACTTTATCTTGGAATGAGAAATGTAAACAATCCTTTGAGAAATTTAAGGAGTATCTTGCTAATCCTCCTATTTTTCAACCTTCTCAATTGGATAAGCCCTTTTATCTATACACTTCAGCCACTCCGAATGCGGTGAGTGCGTTATTGGCTCAGCATGATAATGAAGGTAAGGAAAGACTTGTGTACTACATTAGTCAGACTTTAATTGATTATGAAACAAGATATACATATTTGGAAAAACAATGCTTAGCTTTAGTTTATGCTTGTTAGAAACTCATGAATTATCTATTAAATGTTGAAGTCAATGTGATTGTTAAATTTGATCCTTTAAAACATCTTTTCTCAAAAACTAGTCTCTTTGGCCATCTTGAAAAGTGGGTGATGTTACTTACAAAATTTGATCTAAATTTCATTTCTCAAAATTTGATTAAAGGACAAGCTTTAATAGATTATTTGGTTGAAGCTCCTTGTCCTCATTCTGATACATGCTTTACTTCAATAGAATTCCCTGATGAAAACATTTTAGCTATTAAACATGATGATATTTGGGAATTATATTTTGATGGATCTAGATGTAAGATGGGTTCTGGTGTTGGCATTATCTTGATCCCTCCTACAAAAAAATGATCCCTATGTCATATAAATTTACTTTTCCTTGTACTAACAATATTGTAGAGTATGAAGCTCTTATAACTGGCTTACGAGCAACTTCATCCCTTAACATTAAAAAATTGGAAATTTATGGAGATTCACAATTGATTGTGGAACATATTAAAGGATGTTATTAGACTAAGAATGCTAAAATGACACAATATAGAGATTTGAATCTTGATGTTCTTTCACAATTATCTTCTTATATGATTCAAACTTTACCTAGGAAAGATAATTGACATGCGAACACCATGGCAAGCACAGCTTCTTTGGTTTGTCTTCAGAATAATGCTGAAGACTTTCAATTTACTATACATACTCTTAAAAACTTTGCAACTTCCAATGAAGTTACCTCTAATTGTTTCAATTTGCATTTGGATGAATGGTATTCTCATATCTCTCATTTTTTGAAAGATGGTACTTTTCCTAAATCGGCAACAAGAGACATGCGTAATTATATTAGGAAGCTTGTAACACATTATATAATTTTAGGAGATACACTTTACAAATGCTCTTATGATGGTTTTCTATTAATATGTCTTGGTAGAACCAAAATTCCAATAGCTTTGGTAGAATCTCATTCTGGTTCTTGTGGGGGACATTTCGGTGGAAAATCTTTAGTCAATAAACTTCTTAGAATGGGATATTATTGGAAAAAAATGGAGCAAGATTCTTTCATGTTTTTTAAGAAGTATCCTCAATGTCAGCAACATAGTAATTTGATTCAGGATCCTGCTCGTGAGCTTCGTAATCAAGTTTCTCCACGGCCTTTTAGTATTTGGGGTTTTGATCTTATTGGAAAAATCTCACCGGCTTCTTCTCAAGGACATACATACATCCTGATAGCTAAAAATTACTTTACGAAGTGGGTGGAAGTTGTCCCTCTCTATTCAAATAGTGTGGATGTTATTTGTGATTTCATTCTTAACAATATTATAACACAATTTGGTATTCCTTTGACGATATTTTTGGATAATGGTACCTCTTTTAAGAATAAAGAAGTTGCAAAATTCTTAGATAAATATCAAATTCATTATGGAGTTTTGTCTCCCTATTATCCTCAATCTAATGGTCAAGTTGAAGCATCAAATAAAGTCATTGAACAAATTATGAGGAAAACAGTTAATAAACATGTAAAAGATTGGCATACCCAACTTACCTATGCTTTATGGGATTATAGGACTAGTGTTCATATTGCCATAGGTACTTCTACTTATAATATTGTCTATGGTACTGATGCTATTATGCCTTTGGAATTGGAAATACCTTTTGTACATGTTTCATTTCATGGGATAATTGACAAAGACACATTTCGACAACAAAGATTACAAGAATTAGAAATCCATCTCATCAATTGGGAGACAACACGTCTAGCCAAGGACGAAGGTGGCGCTAGCTTAAGAAGTATGAACTTTCATAATTTAGCGCTGGGAGCCAAATTTGCATGGTACATGTACAAATTCCGACATAGACCCTAGTGTAAAATCATGAACGCAAAATATCTGGACTCCCGTGACCCAGCTAGAATACTGACCATGGCTACCGCCCCTGCAGGATCACCCTTTTGGAAACTTATTTGTGATAGTCAGCCTATCATTACTGAACACCTCACATGGAAAATCAGCAGCGGGAAGAGACCTCTATTCTAGAGATATTCATTGCACAGTGATAGCCCTCTCAATAGCTTCTTCTCAGATATAGATTGGGTGAATCAGATGGAAGAATTGGTTGGTTATAGGGTGGTAGATTACATATTTTCCAATCCCCTTCTTCTACGAAGGCTAGCTAGAAGTTGGTCAAAGATCCCTCCTCTCCCAACACTATTCTTCTGCAGGAGCTACTATATCATAAAATAGTAGTTCGGTTGGATAAGGAAGACTCTTTGGTATGGAGCGCATCTAAATCAGGCAGATACAAGGTCAATCTTGGTTATGAATTTCTTAGGCGTAGGCAGGATTGTGACAACTGGCCGTCCAAATTATGCTGGGGCAAATGGCCACTTCCAAAGGTAGGAGCCTTCCTTTGGGTGGCCTTCAATGGAAGAATTTTAATAGGAACCAGATTGAAATCATTAGGGATTGCTAGTCCAAATTGGTGCATCATGTGCAAGCAGGCAGAAGAGTCGGTCGATCATCTTCTTCTTTGGTGCCCTATAGCTAAAGAGTGTTGGGATTGGCTGTTGGAAAGGCTGCATTGGACCATAATTCAAAATGAGTCACTCAAAGACTTCCTCTCCTCTTGGCCCATTGAAATTATTCATTCCAAATGGGGCCTCTTCTAGATTGTGTGTCCCTTTATGCTTGTATGGAAAGTGTGGAAGGAAAGGAATAGAAATGTTTTCAGTGAGAAAGCTTTGGAGGTCTCTCAACTCAAGGAGAAGATCCAAGGTGCAATTGAAGAAGTAGTTAATAGCAGAATTGAGGGACTTAACTACAAATACTTGACCAAATGGGATTCAGATATGGCTAAGGAGTGGATGATCAAACATTGAGGAGATCACTCTTTAAAAAAAAATAAGGAAGCAAGGAAGGATACATATTGGCAGGCCCCCCAAATGGATGGGTCAAATTAAATTTCGATGGTGCTAGCAGGGGAAATCCAGGCAAGAGCGGCATAGGAGCTATCATCAGGAATGATAGGGGGAATTTTTGAGAGGCATTTCTAGGAGCATGGGCCACACCACCAAAAATGTTGCAGAGATAGCAATTATGGAGGCTAGACTAAGTTGGTGTGCTAGCAACGACATAGGTAAAATCATCATCAAAGGTGACTCTCAAATAGTTATTAACAGAGTTGCACAATCGGATTTTAACAATTGGTAGTTGGCCAACTGGCTCCCCAAAGTAAATGATCATCTGTAGGCTTTGGGAGATTTCAAAATGCAACATGTATACCATGAAGGAAACAAAGTGGCTGACCATCTAAAAAATCTTGGGATTGAGGCAGAATCATACTTGGACTTTGGTCTACATGATATATTGCCAAAAGATCTTAAACATATTCTATCAGCCAATTGATAATCCATCAAAAGGATAGGTATTGGGTAGAAAGAAACAATTTGTTGTAGATGGCAGAGGGAACAGAATGTTTCGGCTGGCGTGCATGTAGCTAGCAAAGTACTCCTTGCAGACATTATCGCACATTCATGAGAAGGAACACATGATTCATTCCTTCACCTCTATCAACAATCCATCTTTGGAGGGCAACAAATTCTATTAATACGCATCTGCATTAGGGAATTAATACACTCAAATGGTAAACTATATGGGCATCTCATGCAAATGTGGTAAGGTGGAGGCGTTGACCGAAACCCCTAAAGAGCAGATAGTAAGACTCTTCAGTCGGGTAAATGAACAAGAGAAAGTCATAATGATCATGATGCTGAGAGGCAACTATTGGGCCAACAACCACATTCATGATGGGCAGGTGATCATGGATCTGTTCCAACCTTTTGTGCAGATTTTTGAGCATCCTCTTCATGCAATCGGTATGGCGCATAGGCTTATAGCGGAGGACATATATGTGGAAGAAACAGCAGCAATGTATCACATAGATAAGTAGGTGTCAAGCGAAATATTTCTGGGCTATTTTGATTTGGAGGTAGAAGGCAAAAAAACTATAATGAAAAAAGCATGGTCACTGTTCAAAGCTGGAGTGAAGGCTTATGACCTAGCGAAGTTTGAAACCTGTGTTCAAGCTAACAAGAGTGCTTTTCCTGTAGAGATAGTAGCCAGGCTGCTAGTAATAGGCTAGGGTATAATCTATATATACCACTGAGCTCTACTAAAGTGTTAGCCTTTTATGTAATCTCTCTATATTTTCCTTTATGCAATATATCGGGTACTGCCCCCTAGGTAGAGCTTGCTTAAAAAAAAAAAAAAAAACAATGATTACAAGAATTAGAAATGTTGGATGAATAATGAATAAATGATTTAGAACATATAAAGGCTTATCATAAATCACTTCAGAAGTAGCATAATCATAAAGTAATTGAACTATCATTTTCAGTAGGTGATTTAGTGCTATATGGGAATCAAAGAAATGTGAATTCTTTACCTCATTAAAAAGGAAATTTTAACCCTAATTTGCTTGGACCTTTTATTGTGATTGAGGACTTTGGTTCACGTGCTTACAAAATTTATGATATGGGTGTTGTGCCTTTTAAGGAACCTATTGATATTATGCATCTAAAACATTATTGTTAGTGAACAGATGTGTCCTTCAAATAGAAACATAAACAATGACTCAAAATGCCCAATTAGGAAGAACAAAATGCACTAACAGTTGGACGGGTTACCATTGATTGATAACCATCCTCTGAATTAAGAGGTACAGCTCCCTCATTTACAGATTTGCAATGAATTTAAATGATATGATGTACCTTTAACTTGAAGGTACTTGAGGCTTTCTGACATTCATTCATAGACATGAAATGAATGCAATTGCTTGGATTTATAAACTATATGGAAGAAGAAAGATGAAGAAGAAGCCACATGACTACTTGGCCAATATTTCCTATTATAGAAAAAATGAAGGGAAGATTTCTTCATTTTACAAACAATAAACAATAATACAAGAACTGTCTCTTAGATTTGATAAAAGTGACTACATAATCAACATTAGTCTAGGAAATTCATACCCAGACTCCAAAATATGACATATAAAGTTCTTACATCTCAAATACATAATAGGATGACCACAAGATTACCCTGCCCCTGCAAATCAAAAACAAAGTACAACAAAACAAAACTAAATTCCCTATTTTCCCTATTGCAGATCATAAATTGTCTCATTCCATGTGGCAACTTCAGAGCTTGTAGACACAAAAAGGAAGAACCTTCTTTTTGGCTTTCATTTGCATATTTATCTTTTCCTCTTAACGGTTCCATTTTAGTTATTCCCCCAACTGATTTCTGAGGGGTCTCTTTTTATCATGAGCCCTTCTCCGAGAGAAAATGATTCAGTTTTAATAACTGAATTTTTGAGAACTTTTAATGTGGATATCTTGAAACTATGTTCACCTTTTACCTCTTGTGGGAGCTTTCACATATGTGTGATATAATCAATCCTCAATGAATCATATCCAAAAATGAGATATTCTATGGCATTAGGGAGGCATTTTTCATGCTAAGTGACTGTCAAATGTCATATCCTCTTCATTTAACTATTACTAATGTGATATATGTTACCATACATGGAAATTGACATATCTCTTCTAGGCTTTCCATGTGTAACATTACTTGGTGGGGAACCCTCTATGTATGAACTTGCTCAGTATTTCTTGTTGTCTATATTTTCATTATTCTCTTGATGATCTCTATTTGAATTTCATCTTCTCTATGTTCTCATTTTATCATTCACTATTTCTTTGCTGACATGGCTGAAGATTGATGGGTCTAGGTATCGGGTCTATGCCCTTCAGCCATCAAGTGACATAGTCAGGTTTTGGCTAGAGGGTGCCGATTCTATCTTACATGCTGGTGGAGTATGTCAACTTCACCAATGTCAATTAAGGGTGGGGTTTCAGGCTTAAAGGTTAACCCGATTACCATTGTATGTGGCCTTTGATCAAACATTTGGTGGCTATGTGTCGGGACACCATGTATTCCTTCAAAAGAAAGGAGCTTCACAATATCATATCCTGGGTATATTTATGACGGCGTTGGCATTTTTTTAGAGACTAGTGTCAAGATGACTTTTGGTCAAAGAAATCAATTTCAATCCTTCCATGTGCTCTGATCACATGCATCCTTATCACTCCGCTTTGGGAGGTGGAAATTTGCTTATTCCTTTACCTGTTCTAACATTTTTTCAAACACTTGTCAACTTTCACCATCATCCACATCTTTTTTTTCTATCTCTAGAAATATGTTTGGTGTGCTTTTCATTTGGGAACCTGTACTCATAATTGGTACATGACATTCTGTCAAATAGTTTGCGTGTATGGTAGATGCTTCCTTGCCGACAACACTCTATGATGTCAATGTCACTCTTTCTACCGTGAGATGGATACTGACTCCCATGACCACATAGGGTTCAGGTATGATGCTTTTGAATCTAAATACTAACTCCATTGTTGATGGTTTGAACAAGAATGAACTTTGAATCAATCATCGGTGTTCAGTCTACCTTTCATGCTACAAATGTACCCTCTCAATGTTGAGTATAAGATAAACCCAAAACTCCATATTGCAGTTCTATGTGCGCCTCTTAATTGAGGGTCTTGTCAAGTACTAGGAACTATTCATTTTATCATCACCTTATAAGCCTGATTGAGCGGGCTCAAACTTCACCCATGTTAACTAAGGATTGAAACTTGGTGGATATCGTGCCAATGAAGTCTTATGTAACTTCCCTTCCAACTTGCCCTTTTAGAAAGCTTTTGTCACTGTCGAAACCCTTCATTAACTTGGCTTTATATTTGTATGTAAACATGAATCTCCTGAGTGGGCCTATATATGAATGGAGCCTTTCATATACTGATTCGGTCCATTAGTGTCTATCGAGTCTACCTGTGCAAACATGCCAAGTATTAAATTTGAGTCTCCTTCCTTATTCTTTTGTCTATCATGATGTTTTTGATACTAGGTATCACTGATCAAAGCTGAGATCTCAATTGGGGGAGGTATCATGTGCAAATTGATATGGAGGAATATATGCCCCGTGTCTCCCTATGTGGCTTAAACTAAAACTTCTTCTAATGCATGAGCACATACACTTTATCCAGCATCTGGAGGATCATCATGAAGTTTGATGCCTTGCCTCTAGCAATGGGAAAATGTCTCCTGCTAACATTAAATGTTTGGAGCTTTCAAACTTCTTAATCACAAACCATGAAACTCACTGAGGTCTCAGACCTAAACATATGAACTTGCACTCCCAATTTTGCTTGGAATTGTGGAATTGCATTGTCTCAAAATTAATTGCACTGAACTGAGCTACTAAGTATGGCCTCTGAAACTGGTCTCTAAACTTGAACTTGAACTTGAAACCTTTGGTTCAGGTTCAAGTTCAACTTGATCTCTGGGCACAACTTTTTCACCAAACTAACTTTGTGAAGATGTTATTAGCGACAAAAATTTAATAAAAATCGGGACAATCAGAGAATCCTTTTCATATGACTGATTTTGACAGCTTAAATTTCTGGTGCTGAAAGTGGGCTAACAGCTGGCTCTAATTGGGGATGTGGACCGTGAGGGGCACAAAGAATCCAGCAATCTTTGGTAAAAGACTAGTACTTTTCCATTGGGAGAACAAAGTCAAGGAACAAAGAAAGGAAGCTACTTGCAGAGAGAAAATAGGGGGGGCAACTCAAAAACAACCAAAGCAACCAACAAATGAAAGAAAATGACCAGCTACACTAAACACAACCAAAAACTCAAAGAGCAGCAAGATTTACAAATGTACACAGGTGAGAAGACCTCACCATAGGACCAGAGCTGAGAAAAAAAACTTACATGAAGCCATTCACTGGCTATGAGAAGAAAGAGCCCTTTCTAAATAATGGGTCACATCGACATGGTGCAAACCAACACCACTTCCATTTTGTAAATGCTCCATATTGGCAACTTAAGCTAATCATGCACAAGAACTTTATCAACCAATCATCTCGTACAAAGAGCCACATCTCATCATAGAATTCTGAGCTTTCCCGGGCATCCGGCAAAATTTTTTCAAGTCCCTTTCCAACAACCCACCGAAATAGAACTTGTTCAAAAATTTCCAAAGTAGGGATTATGTCATTTTCAGCACATATACTCTCAAGATTACCACAAGTAAGATACTTTTCAGAATTCAAAACACTTGGAGTTTTCATGAGAGCAATTTCTTCTTTGTTTGCTAGGTGAAAGCGGGACAACACTTCCTCACCATGAGATAATGTGTTTTTTGAAAATTTACATGGTCTTTGTGGCTTTCCTTGTAGTATACTTGTTTCAGCATCCTCCATGCCAAAGGGAAATAAATAATCTTTCTCACTTGAAGGTGATCCTTGTATTTGGAAAAGAGGGTTTTCTCTAATAGTGACGTCCTCATGGAACCCGGTTGGTAGGTATAATGGGTTAAGCTCACTCCAAGTCCACCTATCATTCAGCCCTTCAAACTTTCTTTTTGTCTCACACACTGATCTGTCCATTGTTTGAAGAGTGTTTTCTCTACCCAAGCATATGAGAGGTTTTCCTTTTTGGGAATCCTCGTTGTCATGGATGAATGTGATTGCCTTTGTTTCTTCAAGATTGCCCAGCTGGGATTTAATCTTAGGCTGCAAATTAGCATTCAAGCCTCTTAAGCACCTCATAGGAGTGTAAAAGTCTCCTTGTGTGTCAGGTTGTGACCATTCCCCTTGAGATGATTGGTAATGAAATAAAAAGGTTTCATACTTTATCTCTTCATCATCTTGAAAGGTGTCCTTTGTTTCTTCCCCATGAATACCCCCTTTGTCATACTGATCTACCATGCTTTCCTGATTAAGGTTGATGGCTGAAACAACATTAGGAATTTCAAAAGAAAAAGGTTCAAATATCGGATAAGATGTAACCATGGGAAAGCTTTCATTTAACTCAAATTTAGCTGGTTCTTTCTCTATAGGAGACATACTTAGATTCATCAGATCATCTGATTGGGCATGATCCTTATTATCCTCAATGTGTGAATAGAAGAACCCTATCATATCAAAAGAGTTACTCTCCTCGGGTGTGACTTCTGGAGAATCTTCATCATCATATTTGACATGCAGGTGGTATGATCCCATTGTATCATGAGGATTGCTTTCAAATAAAGGAGGCATTACCAAATCTTTTGCACCAAAAATTGTCATAATTTGACAATAAGAAATAGAGGGTGTTGGTTTTACTATTTTGAGGACAAGCCTTTTCATTCTGGGTTTTACCTCCAGATGATACTGCTACTTGTAGAGGCAAACTCTTTTCCGTGAAGGCTTATCACAATCATCAACTGAGGGCTTAGACTTATCACTTGTAGGCTCATCTTTTAGTTTCAAATATGGACTTGAGACTTTTGCAATGTTGTCTTGTTGAAACCAACCAGATAAAAATAAATCATCCTCAATTATAATAGCCTCTTGCTTGGAAATTTCAAGGTCACGTACCTTACTCCTTTTGAGATGAAATCGGACTTCTGGATGTAATGCCGCAGTAAAGATCGACAACAAGTTAGCTTGGCTAGGCTGGTCAACTTGTGGAATCTTTGTCAAGGTTTGATTAAATCTATCCACGAAGCTTCTTATCTCTTCATCCTCTTATTTTTGAATTTTGAAGAGTTGGCATAATAGGCTACCCACATTGACTACTGGTTTAAATCTCACAAGGAATTTATTTTCCAGCACACACCAACCAGTGATGCACCCATCTTCCAAATGTTGAAACCAAAAAATGACATCATCAATAAGGGATTTAACAAATAGGTAGACATACACATCTTCTTCTAAAACACCAAGAACCCCATAGGCTATATTGAATACTCGAATGTGGTTTTCCAGATCTTGATCATCTCTTCTGACATACTTTGGAAAATATTTCTTTGATCTAGTGGGCATGATTGTGAAATGAGGTAGGCCAAAAGGACCAAAATGTGGCTGCCATGATTGAGTCACAGTCAAGGCCATGTTTATACTAGACTTCTTTTACCAGATAGATCAGAGTCACTAACCTCCATTCTCGGGGAGGTAACCTTTTAGATATCCTAGGAAAGGAAAGCACTGGTTTCGCTTTCTTTCCCCAGTAGAGTCGCCAAAATCTATTAGTGAAAAGATTTGTCCTTCAAATAGAAACATGAACAATGACTCAAAATTCCCAATTAGGAAGAACAAAATGCGCTAACAGTTGGACGGGTTACCATTGATTGATAACCGTCCTCTAAATTAAAAGGTACAGCTCCCTTATTTACATATTTGCAATGAATTTAAATGATATGATGTACCTTTAAACTGAAGGTACTTAAGGCTTTCTGAAATTCATTCATAGACATGAAATGAATGCAATTTCTTGGATTTATAAACTATATGGAAGAAGAAAGATAGAGAAGAAGCCACATGACTACTTGGCCAATCTTTCCTATTACAGAGAAAATGAAGGGAAGACTTCTTCGTTTTACAAACAATAAATGATAATACAAGAACTGTATCTTAGATTTGATAAAAGTGACTACATAATCAACATTAGTCTAAGAAATTCATACCCAGACTCCAAAATATAACATATAAAGTTCTTACATCTCAAATACATAACAGGATGACCACAAGATTACCTTGCACCTGCAAATCAAAAACAAAGTACAGCAAAACAAAACTAAATTCCCTATTTTCCCTATTGTAGATCATAAATTGTCTCCTTCCCTATGGAAACTTTAGAGCTTGCAAACACAAAAAGGAAGAACCCACTTTTTGGCTTTCGTCTGCATATTTATCTTTTCCTCCTGACGGTTCCATTTCAGTTATTCCCCCAACTGATTTCTGAGGTGTCTCTTTTTATCATGAGCCCTTCTCCGAGAGAAAATGATTCAGTTTTAATAACTAAATTTTGAGAACTTTTAATGTTGATATCTCGAAAGTATGTTCACCTTTTACCTCTTGTGGGAGCTTTCACATATGTGTGATATAATCAATCCTCAACGAATCATATGCAAAAATGAGATATTATATGGCATTGGGGAGGCATTTTTCATGCTAAGTGACTTCCAGATGTCATATCCTCTTCATTTAACTATCACTAATGTGATATCTATTACCATACATAGAAATTGACATATCTCTTCTAGGCTTTCCACGTGTAACATTACTTGGTGGTGAACCCTCTATGTATGAACTTGCTCAGTCTTTCTTGTTGTCTATATTTTCATTATTCTCTTGATGATCTATGTTTGAATTTCATCTTCTTTACGTTCCCATTCTATCATTCACTATTTCTTTGCTAACATGGCTGAAGATTGGTGGGTCTAGGTATCGGGTCTGTGTCCTTCATCCATCAAGTGACATAGTCAGTTTTTGGCTAGAGGGTGTCGATTCTATCTTACATGCGGGTGGAGTATGTCGGTTTCACCAATGTCAATTAAGGGTGGGATTTCAGGCTTAAAGGTTAACCCGATTACCATTGTATGTGGCCTTTGATCAAACATTTGGTGGCTATGTGTTAGGACACTATGTATTCCTTCAAAAGAAAGGAGCTTCACAATATCATATCCTGGGTATCTTTAAGACGGCATTGGCATTTTGTCAGAGACTAGTGTCAAGATGACTTTTGATCAAGGAACTTGATTTCAATCCTTCCATGTGCTCTGATCACATGCATCCTTATCACTCCACTTTGGGAGGTGGAAAGTCACTTATTCCTTTACCTATTCTAACATTTGGTCAAACACTTGTCGACTTTCACCATCATCCACATCTTGGTTTTTCTATCTCTAGAATGTGTTTGGTGTCCTTGTCATTTGGCAACCCGTACTCATAATTGGTACACGACATTTTGTCAAACAATTTGCATGTATGGTAGATGCTTCCTTGCTGACAACACTCTATGATGTCAATGTCATTCTTTCTACTGTGAGATGGATGCTGACTCCCATGACCGGATAGGGTTCAGGTATGATGCTTTTGAATCTAAATACTAACTCCATTGCTGATGGTTCGAACAAGAATGAACTTGGAATCAATCATCGGTGTTCGGTCTACCTATCATGCTACAAATGTGCCCTCTCAATGTCGAGTATAAGATAAACCCAAAACTCCATATTGCATTTCTGTGTGCACCTCTTAATTGAGGGTCTCGCCGAGTACTAGGAACTATTCATTTTATCATCGCCTTATAAGCCTGACTGAGCGGGCTCAAACTTCACCCATGTTAACTAAGGATCAAAACTTGGTGGATATCATGCCAATGAAGTCTTATGTAACTTCCCTTCCCACTTGCCCTTTCAAAAAGCTTTTTTCACTGTCGAAACCCTTCATTAGCTTGGCTTTATATTTGTATGTAAACATAAATTTCCTGCGCGGGCCTATATATGAATGGAGCCTTTCATATATTGATTCGGTCCCTTAGTGTCTATCGATTCTTCTTGTGCAAACATGCCAAGTATTAAATTTGAGTCTCCTTCCTTATTCTTTTGTCTATCATGATGTTTTTGATACTAGGTATCACTGATCAAAGACGAGATCTCAATTGGGGGAGGTATCATGTGCAAATTGATGTGGAGGAATATATGCCCCGTGTCTCCCTATGTGGCTCAAACTGAAACTTCTTCTAGTGCATGAGCACATACACTTTATCCAGCATCTGGAGGATCATCATGAAGTTTGATGCCTTGCCTCTAGAAATGGTAAAATTTCTCCTACTAACATTAAATGTTTGGAGCTTTCAAACTTCTTAATCATAAACCATCAAAATCACCGAGGTCTCAGACCTAAACATATGAACTTGCACTCCCAATTTTCTTGGAATTGTGGAATCGCATTGTCTTAAAACCAATTGCACTGAACTAAGCTACTAAGCATGGCCTCTGAAATTGGTCTCTAAACTTGAACTTGAACATGAAACCTTTGGTTCAGGTTTGAGTTCAACTTGATATCTAGGCACAACGTTTTCACCAAACTAACTTTGCGAAGATGTTATTAGTGACAAAAACTGACTAGAAACCGGGACAATCAGAGAATCCTTTCCATATGACAAATTTTAACAACTTAAATTTCTGGTGCTGAAAGTGGGCTAACAGTTATTATCCCTAGTACATCATTATTTCCTTGTGTATTAATGTATTCCTTATAATATAGTTATGTTTATAGGTTATATGATTTTAGCAGATTACATTTGAATACATGATTAACGTTCTTTCTTTCTGTTAAGTTTTATGGTATTGGTGAAAATATAGTAATCAATGATAGAACTAACTAGAAAATAATTTTTTTCATCTATATATATATATATATA
>MU223165.1:1347075-1361284 GCA_018584345.1 Thuja plicata | reverse complement strand
CTATCCCTATGCTCTGATGCTCGATGGCTCCCAGATCTCTTAGATCTATGATGTGAAGATGAAGATCTTTGTATGAAATTCTATGAGTGGCTCCTTGATATGCTAAGATCATATACACAGTCTTCTAATCTCTATAAGTCATCCATCAACCTCTCCTCTCTCTCTACATAACCTCAGCTCTCGTTGGACACAAGCAAATATGTTTGCATGCATGTCCGGATCTCTATAACCAATGGGGACTCTCACTGGCTAGTTGGTAATTAGTAGGATAGACATGTATCCTTCAAGACCTTGGATACAAAGCTCATCCACTCTGCTATGCTGGCTATAGAATTAAAATATATTTATCTTTTAGTACTTTTTCTTCAAAAATTAGGTTAAATATTTAAATAAATACATTTTTTTTACCTAGATCTCCCTCTTGGGTATCACTAAAGGGTTTGGATGGTGGGAACATGGAGTTAATACTCTCTCCATGCTTGCTATGTCTAGGTCTTGGAGGTGGTGTCTTTGTATGAGCATGTGGAGGTCATCATGATCTCAGTGGTGTTGCATGAACAAAATGCTCATCTGCACCGGTACTATCATCTGGGGGCATCCTACCTACTCTCTCCTCTGCCCTATCCTCCTCCATGGGATCTCCCTTAGAGGTGGACTCATCCTCATCTCTGTGATCCTCCTCCTCCTCTAGTATGCTACTATCTCAGTGTGTCCTGTCTAAAAGGCCTGGATCACCTGTGGGATAGTCATTAGGGAAGATGGGATGGGTTCCCTACAGACTCCAATATCTAATGTAGTCCCTGTTGATGCCTGAATAAGTCACATCAAGGGATACCTCTATATCCTCTCTCTCATCTATATCACTATCTATAATTTCTGCTACTGATGGCCAACATATAGTGTCAGATCTCTGATAGTATCTCGTCGAATGTGCGTACCAAGGTACTGCTCTAGGGACCCCTGTGTAAGACCAAACTATCTCATCACTCTGTCATAATAGTACAACATTACTATGTGACTAGAATGACCCTCTATCAGCTTGTGGTGCTTTGAGTGTCTCATCTAATGTTGTGTATCTGGCCACTCTGTCATGCAATAGTAGGGTCTCCATATCACATCTGTGCCTGGTACATTGTCTAGATGTACCCTCCAATAGAGGATATCTCCATGCTACCAGAGATCTCCCAATGGATAATAAAATTATTTAGGTGTGCCTACATCTACCATCATAGGACCACATTGTGGTTGTGTACATGTAAAATGCTCGAACAACCAAATCTGCAATAGTGTGCATACCGCGAGACTGTCTCACTGGTATCTCACCAGTTGACATAACTCATGATATAGATGGGATAGCATGTTGCAGCCCCATGCAAAGATGGTCCTATCACTCTCCATCCTGCATACAGGATGGGTAAAAGGTTATGAAAATATTGTACCCTTTGTGTTGGGTACTACAACCAAAGAAAGTATAAACAACATAAACCTATGTACCAATGGTGTCGGACCTGCCAGTATAGCTGATAGAGTGACATGGTCTTCTTGGGTTTGCATCTGTGGAACCCTTCCTAGGAAATACTATGCATCTACCTGAACATCCTTAGAACCCCACTATACTTTCAGTCTGACAGGCTCGCCACAGACTGGAAATCGCAGGATCCTGTATACATCCTCCAGTGTCACTGTGATTTATCTTGAGGGAAGATCAAAGGAACATGTGTCCTCATCCCGCCTCTCTATAAGAGATGATAACATGGCTTGGTGGAATCTCACATGTGGTAATATTTTTACCTAGTACATTCCTACATCTCTCAGTAGTTGTGTCTCATCCTCATTTATCTTGAATAGCTTCTCTCTAATCAACAGTAGTGGCCCTCCAAAGGGGTGCTCTTGGAGATGAACCAGGTCATGTAAGCACAAAACAACATCATATCACAACTATAGAATCACTCAAATGTACATCCAACTTGAATAGGTCAAGGTTGACCTCTGTTAGGTCAAGGTCAACCTTTTTGGATCGAGGTCAACCTTACTAGGTTAGGGTCAACCTCACTCCAAAAAGGGGGTGGACCTTCCCAGTTCATGTCGACCTTAAATTGTCAAGGTTGACATAACTGGGTCAGGGTTGACCTTAAAGGGTCAGGGTTGGACTTTCCTATAAAAATAGTAATTTGAGATTACAAAAATAAAAAACATTGAGCTTACCTTGGGAAGCAGTTGTCCTATAGCTAGGCACTATCTTAGGAGCTCCATTCGTGTCGCTCAAATTTCTTCTCTGATTAGCATCCTACTTTATCTCCTAAACTCTACAAATGGTAAGAATGAGGAGGTATCTAATCTTATCCCTTATTTATAAATAGATATTAGGCTTATTTATTAGGGTTTTGTTAGGGTTTATTTAGATTAAATTCAAATTTCCCTTCATATGCTTTTAGATAGACATTCACTCTTTTCATCATAACTTGATTCTATAGCTCCATTTTTAGTGTCATCTACGGTGTTGGAATCATGATTCAGATAACTCTATGAAAAAATTTAGGAAGGTTAGGAATCCTTCTAACTGGTTTAGAGAAATATTTTTCAACAAATTCCATATTTAGTGTATAGGGCTATCCTTATCACCTTGTTTCACCCTTCAGAATTAGTTAGCCAAAACATGAGGCATAAGGGGCTCTATGCACTTCTCAATTTCATATTAATAAGTGTTAGGTGGTTTATGGATTTTCATTAACCTTTTGTGCTGCAAATTGTAGGTACTAACGGTTTCTTGTAGGATCTCTACATTGAGGACTTGGCTATATCCTTTTTATTCTATGATGTTTTCTTACTTTAACTTGCATAATCACGTAGTGTCATATCTAAGCTAAAGTGGGGGCTAAATGTGTCATATTAAAATGGAATCAATTCCATCTTGGTGGGTTTAGCACCCTCATTTAGTGCATTTACATGATATATTTGTATTTAGGATGCATCTACACTTGATAATTCTTCATTTCTAGGTGAAATTAGGGTTAGGATCTTGAGGATTCCCCTTGATTTCCTTCTTATGGATCTATTTTTTAGGTAGTAAATATGTAATGGTCCTCCTAGCCTTCATCATATCTCTCCTAGGCCCCTGTGCCCTTTTACATCATTCTGTTTTATTTTCCCATCATCCTAGGTCCCTACCTGACCTAGGAACTGTACTAGCACTCTGAGTTAACCGGCATGTGTATCATCTTAAAATGGAAGAAATTCCATGTTAAGAATGTTTATCCCTCCTTAGGGGGTATTTTTTACCACCATCATATTGTCCCCTCTTTTCTGCATCCTCTCCTACTTTTGTGTCCGTTTAGGACCCTGATTGGGCCTCTCTGGGCACCATCCATCCCATCTGGCATGTTTTCCAGGCGTTTTGACTACCCGGGTCAAGGTCGACATCAACCTTGACATAGATCCCCCTTTCAAATATGGAATTCTTTCATCTACCAGAGGTCATCAAATATTCATTTCCCACTTTTGGGTCGGCTATTTTGGGTTTCAAAGCGACGATTCTTAAATTATATTTTGTTAGGGTTTTTTCTTGCAGGGCCTCTAAAGATTCTTGAATGCTTAAATGAATCTATTAATCCCAATGCCTTTGATACTCTGACTCAAGCAAGAGAAAACACTAATTGATGAGGTATTTTGATAACACTAGGGATATCTATTACCACCTCCTTCTTTTTTGAGATCCACTGACTCAGGCAGGTCTTACCTATAACTGATTACTAATTTGATAGAATCTTTAGAGTGGATTTTTCTTATGTGCTGAATGCTCTATTTTTATATAGATATATAAATGAAAATGTAGATAACTATGACTATTCTAAGGAAAAGCTTGACAATCCAAATCATTATCTTAATGACAACAGACATCAACATAATAGGGAATTTCATCTTTCTTTCCTTTTACAATTCTTGTGAATCTAGGAGGAATAACCTATTTGATTTACTCTTTAAGAAATCAACAAACTTCAACTATAGTCATTGTGAATACAATTGATTTTACACATATATTCAAAAAGTAATTGATTTTGAATAGTATTGAATATTTTGGATGATGATGGATTACCAAACAAGTTCCTAGACCAGTGCCTATCCTTGGGCCTATATAAATCCATAGAGATATATAAAATAGAATACTGTAAGATGACTTGCAACTTACATGCAACTCAGATAAGATGCCTTGCAAACTATCCTGTCACTTCTACAATATTGTATCAAATCCTCAATCATTGTTGTACTCCCTAAAACTACTCACAAAGTTTAATTCCCCCTTAGAAGAAGCTTGCAAATAATCAAATAACTACCTTATAGCCAATATGTTTAATATGCCTTACAAATTAAACATAAAAGAGTAGAAACAATAAGTAAAGAGACAACAACAAAATAGAGTAAAGTTGCACTGTATTTTCATTCATATATTTCTACTTCAGTACATAACAAGCTCAAATAGCTCAAAGACACAAACTAAAATTTAGAAAGTCTGGTTTGCCAATATATTTCATCTCTTGAAAACTATTACAATTTCATCTATTTATAGGTCCTTAACCATCTTGGAATCCTTAAATTTAGGATGCAACAAGCTTTGGATGATTTAAGGAACCTAACCCTAAAAGTATAGAAGAGACAAGAAATAAGAATGTTAAGCGGTGGGAAGACAAGATCAAGGGATAAAATCTTATCTTCTTTGTCTTCATCTAGATTCTAGCAGCTTTGTCTGACAATATTCAGGCTAGTATCTAATATTTATATTGAGATCAAGTGACCACCATTTAAGGCTAACTTACACATGTCTTTGATAATAACTAACCTCCCTCTGCTCAATGGTCAGGTGCCAAGTGTTCCTTTTTACTCCTCATCTTGAATCTCCTCATCTATCTCCACAGGATTCTTCTTCTTTGGCCTGGTCATCAAATCCCAAGTTGTCACCTCATCCTCTGCAGGCCATTTAAAAGTCTAAATACTCTACATTTGTCCCTTTTTCCTTTCCCATCCGACATTAGTTATGCTCTTGACATCAACTAAAAACTTATTGATATCAGTCTTTGCCTTGAAGGCCCCATCCAAAATCCTATTAAAACCATCTAAATCCAGATCAAATTCTATAATAAATGCCTCATTACTAGGTATTCTGCTGTTAAACTCATTTCTCCAGGCCTCCAAGGCCTTAACCTAATCATCTTCTCCTTTCAAAGGAGGAATAAACCTATTGAAATCCAGTGAAAATAGGCTTATCTTATCCTCTATATAATTTAGTTTACCCTTGAAAGACAAAGATACATTTACCTTTTTTATTTCATCTTCCACCTCTGTCACAATCTCTGGTAAATATGACCTTTGGTGCTGCAAAGAGGCTAGTTTTTCAAACAATTGTACCCTAGGAGACCATGTGACAAAGTAAGGGTTCAAAATAGAAATATACCCTATTACTTCATCATGCAAGATGGGAAAGTTATTATATGCATTCAGGATGATATCTTTTTTATCTTTTAATATATAAATCCTATGCTAAAGAACGCTCCTTAATGCATTTATGACCACCTCATTTTCCTTTTTGGCCACATCCTCTACTTTAACCTCTTCCTTTGTTTCAACCTTCTCTTCTATCTGCAGAGGCTGCACTAAGGGCACATATACAAATTTAGGCTTTTCTTGTAATTGCCTAGTCATCTCAGCAATTACTTTATCCTATTGATGTATCTTAATATGACATAACTCCCTATCTTTTGCCAAGGCACTAGCCTCCTTAATTAAGACACCAGACTTTTCAGACAACTGCTTTGTCTTATCCTCATTTAGGTGTGCCCAATGTGTCATGATTTGGGAAATCTCAAGATCTCCAGTGTTCTGTACTATCCACACCATTTGATTTCCAACCATGCTCTCCTGAATATTCAAAAGTTGAGGCTTCTGGTCTTTGGGACATAAATTCCACATGGAAAATGCTTGGGATTTTGGACCATATCCAAACCCTTTGATCATGTCACCCATTTGGATTTCACTTTCCATCTTCAGATCTGGCTGCTTTTTGTTTTGATCTATAATAAATGTTGAGGCTAGATCCTAGCCTTCAGCAAGAAAGATTCCACTGTTCAAGACCATCTTCCTAGCCTCATCAGGAGAAACATCCTCACTTTCAGGATCATATTTCTACAGAGCTAGAAGAGCCTCATTGGTTACTGCTTCTTCACCATCTAATTTCAGTTGTTCCCTGATCTACTCCTTTTCATGCCACCTTAAGAAATCTTTAAACTCATTAGTTTTTATAAAATTATCATCACTCAAAAACTATTTTTGGTGAAGCAATCTTTCATCAATACATGCTCTGAGAGGAAATTCTATGTTTTCCCCTACTTCTTGTTGCGGTCTCTTTCCTTTTCTGATTTCTTTTCTCAAATTGTGATCATACAATATGTTGCTAGGAATAAGAGCACTTATCCTATCTCCTTTTTTTCTCTTTTCTTGCATAAGATGTCTAACCAAGGTCAACCTTTTGCCTCTTGGTAGCAGACTCCTCTATATCATCAGGTTGGGAAACCTCAGTCAAGTCTATGATATGTCCCTGTTCTCCCTATATCTGAGTTGCCTCTGTAATATTCTATTGGGGTTGATCAATTTGAGGTTGATGGACATATTCTCCATCACTCTCACTCTCATATTCAGATTCTGAATATTCAAGTTCTTTTCCCCCTTTCTTCACATCCAAAAATCTATCTAATTGCTCATAGACTGTGTAAAATTTATCTATCATAGCTTTGATTTTATCAAAATATGGCAGGTCAAGGTAAAAACCTCCAAATGATAATCCATTTCTTTTTATTTGTTTCTCTAAATTTAGTAACTCCTGAATTCTCTCTATCCTAGTTCTCACTTCATCTTCATCAAGGATATTCCTAGAAGAATCCTCCTCCACACAAAGACCATGCACATATGTGTTCGGTATGGTAGGAGTTAGGAGTTTCTTAGCTCATGCAATAAATCCCTCTGGATCAATATATCTATATAATTTTTCCCCCATTTTGCAACTTTCCAACCATCCACTCACTTGATCAATAGTACCTTTGCCAATTGTAAACTAAAAAATCTTGAATTGCCTAGGGGTTAATGTCCCCTTCCTATGTGGTGCAAAGTGCTCATTATCTGTTAACAATAGCTACCAAATGAGCTCCATAGCTGCAACTATTGATGGCACATGATATGGTAGGACATGAGGAGGATGTGTGCACCCATATACTCTGATCATAGTAAAATTATCTTCTAAAAAGAAGTCTCCCCAATTGTGGTCACCCTCCCATTTATCAACATATTCATAGGGTCTTAGCAACTGCAGCATCTTCACTGTGAGCCTAGTCTTGCTGATACCCAAACTCTGCATCAAGGGGTATACAATCCAATTCTCAAATCCACAGAAGTCACAATCCCTAGAGGTATAATTCCATATCCTAATCCAAAATTGGATAGGATTGGGCCGGTCCTGAAAGATCCTCTAAGGGTTCAACATGTCTACATTCATGATACCATAATTGAAATGCAATAACAAATGCATCGAGATAGAATAATTAAAAAACTTAGGATCTTTACCCTTCTTCTGCATAGCTACAAACCCCTCATGCATTCTATCAATGATGCACTATATATAGTCATAGCTAGTACTAGAATGCACATCTTGCAAATCTAACACCATCATTAAAATTCCAGAATTTATCTTCTCAGCTCCTCCATCTATACCCAACACTCTACATAAAGCATAAGCAATGTACTTGATATAAAAATGTAAATCTTTGAAATAGTAGGGTGCAATTCCCGATATATGGGTAATATGATTTCTAACTTCCTTAAGAATATGATTTTGCAATTGGTTTCTAGCAACCCCAGGCTGTAACCTATACCTTTCTTCTTGCTTGGTAATATTAATCTTGGTGGACATGGTACTATATAAACCAAAAGCTTGCATAAATGAATTACTATTTAGAATCAATAATGTAGTACCATCATTCTTTTTAATTGTCCTAGACAAAGAGTCGTAATGGTTTGCAAGACCTAGAAACAAGTCTACATCTACATAGACATCAGGGACAATTAACCTAGCCAAACCACTAGTCCAAGGGTTTGATATTGGGATGGCCTTATCAAAATTATTCTAAAAATAGTTATATATAGAAAAACCTGTGGAACCTGGGGTACAGGCATCTCTGATTTCACAGTATTCATTTGCCAATATGTTGGCATTTTCCCTCTTATTCTCTGTAGATCCAGGCAACAGCTTCAAAAATTCATTAGATAAATTCCTTTTACCCTTGGCATCATCATCTACTTCATCACTCTTCCCACTGGTAGAAGCCACACTAACTGCTCTACTCATCTTGCTCTGTTTTCACCTCCCTTTCACTGATATTGAAACAAATCTTCTCTTAGGACTCCTTACTCTTCTCTGTGCACTGAAGGCAATTTCAAGATCCTTGAAAACTGGAGAATCACCCTGAAAATGATGAACTCTTGCTTTTTGGACAGAAAACCTAGCAAATTCTCCACTCTGAAACTCTGGATGTATGATGAATGATAATAAACCTGTGATCATCTCTTTATGGTAACTTTTCAAAGTACTTAGCTCATCATTGAAGAGACAATCCATTTCTCCTTCAAGTTTACATGCTGTGGTATTAATTAAAATCCTATCCGTAGCTCATGAGTGTGACACAAAATCAAATTCATGAGTGTGTTTTCAGAAAAACCTTTATAAAATTTAAACAGAATGACATGTCTTCATATGATTGGTTTTTCACCAGACATCTTAGCTACCTTTTTCACACAGTAATTAATCTCGTGTATTTTCATTGGACGATGAATCTCTATGTTGTCATGTCAGCAACTGCCACCTTTTATCACTTTTCATATTTGGCAACTAAGCGACTATGCATTATAAATTTATCACTGATCAAATCTCTTAACTCTTAATTCTTTTGGAGACCTAGCACTTACATGATTCTCTTCATCTTAGCTTAACCATGATTAACTTCTGGCGATCACGTGACCAAATGAATCCAAGTCGCTAGATCAAATGCCAAACTCAAGGTTAATTCAGAGACCTTGTGACCACGATTACTTTTCATCTTTTAAACTCTTATTTCCAAGTCTCTAAATGTTCTTTTTACTTTATGAGACCCTGCGACTACCCTTAGTCGCCCAATCGCCAAAACAAAACTTCTCTTTATTATTTCTTTTGGAGACTTCGTGACATAGCCCATGAAACCTTATCTTTTAATTTTAATTCAGAGACTATGCGACTAAAGCTATTCTCATTATCACAAGAACATTTTACTCTTGTGCAAATTTGATAGAGACTCAGTGACTACCATTGATCTTATCTCACTTTGCATCTAATAGCTCCGCTATGTCACTGAGTATATTTTGAAAACCCTATATCATTTGGAGACAATGTGACAATATTAAAATACATATCCTTACACCCTTTAGTCTCTTAATTGCCAAATGATTTTTTCCTTTTGGGAGACCACGCGACTGATACACTTTATTCTATTCACTATGGACACGTGTCTCATCTTAATTGTTTGTCTCCAAATCGCTGAAAAAATGTTGACTTACCATTTTTAACCAGCGACTACCTAACCACCATATATTTCAATCAACTTGCGGTTTGTCACCAAGTCTCAGAACCTTTTACTTAACAGACTTTTAAATTGGAGACTTGGCGACAGAAGCATTTAACTTGTCACTAACTGTAATCTGATCCGGAGACCCCACGATTGAAGCAATCGCCAAGTCTCATGATAATTTACTAAATGTAGGATATATTGCATGATACAGTGACTTAATTGCTTGTCTCCATGTCGTCAGATGATGTTTTTCTTCATTGGGATACTTCACGACTGAAGGACTTCGCTAAGTCTCATAACTTACAAAGAATATTCTTTTGCCTTTTGAGACATCCCAACAACAGTAAATTGCCAAGTCTCATGACAAAATGGAATATGCTTTTAGGATTAAGCGACTCGGCGACCATTAAAGGTACATGACATTTTATAACTTAATTTTTTCAAAAAGGTAATGCAAAAATAGAATCTTGATTGACATTTTAGGGATTTTTTGCATTCTCACTTAGAAAACATCTCAAGGTTTTGGGTTTTTCACTATTCATGTGGATTTTGACCTAAGAACACAAAATTTCCATAGGGATACTTCAAATTGGGACATATTTTCTAATTTTGGACACAAATTGGCATGATGACAACAAAATTTTAGGGCAAACCAACAAAAATAGGAATACAACCAATAGTGGCTCTACTCGAGGATTGACTAAACATAGTTAATGGCAAAGAACCACAAAATCTCTGGTTGCAGACCACTACAAAAAATGAAGAGGACACCAACTAACCTAAAATAGAAGGGAAACTATCTACAACATTTACATAAATGAAGGAAAGTATTCACAGTATGATACATACTCAGTTGTGCATGAATTTTGATTCTCAGTTAAAAAAAGGCTTCAGGAATTGCTCATGCACAGGCAACTCAAAATCTTCTCCATCCATGTTCTTTAATAAGTAAGAGTCTTTTCCAAAGTTCTGTGAGATAATAAATGGTCCAAGCCATAAAGATTCAAACTTTTTGTATTTTCCTTAATCTTCTTCTCTTGCATTCCACTGAAGAACTAGGTCACCAGATTGGAATTTTATCTCAGTAGCACTTTTGTCAAAAAGGTATTTCATCTTCTGTTGCAACTTTAGGTTTTCTCTTTGGCTATTTTTTCTTACTTCATCCAATTCTACTAACTGAGTCATTCTATTCTGCATATTGTCAGAAACATCTAGATGTTCCTCTTGTATAAACTGGTATACTAGTAATAAATTATTGATAGGCATTCTTGCCTATAGACCATACACCAGCTCAAATGGAGACTTGCCAATTGCTTTTTTAACTATTATTCTGTCATCCCAAAGTGCTAGTCTTAACTTAGTATGCCATGCTCTTTTATTCTTTTCAAGAGTTCTTTTTAGTATTTTCAATATATTCTTATTGCTAGACTCAACTTGTCCATTAGCCTGTGGATGATATGGGGATGAATATGATATTGTAATCCCATATTTTTCACAAAATTCTATCATTTCTTCTGATCTAAAACTCATGGCATTATTCATTACTAATTTACCAGGTACACCAAATCTAGTAATAATATTCTCCATCAAAAATTCAATGACTACCCTGCTTGTTACTTTCTTTGTAGGGGTGGCTTCAATCCACTTGGTAAAATAATCTGTGGAAACCAATATCCAACTGTGTCCTCTACTAGATTTCTCCTAGAATTCACCAATAAAATCAACTCCCCACATAGTAAAAGGAGCTTGACTACTTATTGGGTTTAGCAACAAAGCACCTAAAAATTTCAGCTTGTTTGAGAACCTTTGACAAGGTTCACACTTTCTGACATATTCATAGGTATCTTTGAATAAAGTGGGCCAATAGTACCCATCTCTTAAAATCTTGTGGGCAGTAGTCTTAGCAAAAAAATGACCCCCACATTCTCCTGCATGCATTTCACATAAAACTCTTTCAGCTTGGTATTTATCAAGACACAACAGTAATACACCATTCTTATCCTTCCAATATAAGTCTCCTTGAATCAAAGTGTATCTTTGAGTTTGCAATTTCAAATTTCTTTTTTGATTTTCTGACATATGATCAAGACATTTGGCATTTTTGAGAAAAAACACAATATTAGTATAGAATGGTTGCCTCTCTATGCTTGTAGTAGTTTGATCATGTATCTCTGTCTAATTTATTTGTACTAAATCCAAGTTTTCTTTTGTCGTGAGCTTTTCCAATCCCTATCCTCTTATCAACTTTATAATATGGATCTCAAGGTTAAATTCTTGAATTTTGGTGATCCATTTACACCTCTTACCAATTACCTCTGACTGTGTAAGAATATCCTTTACTGCTGAATGAGGAACATATGCTTGTATCTTAGCACAAACCAAGTATGGCCTGAAATACTTCACAGCTTTTACCAAAGCATAAGCCTACTTCTCCATTATTTCATAATTAAGTTCTGTAGCTTGTAGGGATTTACTGTAAAAAGCTATTGGATGTTCAAATCCTTGTTCATCCTTTTGTAGTAAAATAGCAGCAATTGTATGAAATGATGCAAATGTAAACAAAGAGAAAGGCTTAGTATAATCTAGAGATTTCAAAATTGGAGCCTCATGTACTGCTTTCTTTATGTTCTCAAATGCATGTTGGGCTTCTTCATTCCAAACAAATTTGGCATCTTTCTTTAACAACTTTACAATAGGTTTAACAATCTCTGCAAAGTTTTCTATGAACCTTCTGACAAAATTGATCTTTCCTAAGAAAGATTGCACTCCTTTTAGGTTCTTTGGAGCAATCACCCTTTGAATTTCTTCCACTCTCTCAGGGTCTATTCTTACCCCCTGCTTAGATACTCTATGTCCAAGCAACTTTCCCTCTTGCACTACAAAATGACATTTCTTGGGATTCAGTGAAACACCATATTCTAATGCTTTATTGAAAATCTTACACAAGTGATCACAGTGATCCTCAACTTTCTTAGAATATGCAGTCAAATCATCTTGATAAATGACCATAAATAAATCAATGAAATCTTTAAAAGCAACATCCATGGCCCTTTGAAAAGTTACCCTTGCATTTATTAGTCCAAATGGCATTCTAATATAAACATAGGTTCCCCATGGAGTGGTAAATGCAGTTTTGTATTGTTTTGATTCTTTAACTAAGATTTGGTTATATCCTGAGAAATCATCCATCATAGACAGCAACTCACAACCAGTCACCTTGTGCAACATTGCTTCCATATTAGGTAAGGAATAATTATCCTTTAATGAAGTAATATTTAAATTTCTGAAATCGACAAATAGTCTGATATCACCATTCTTCTTTCTGACTGTACCAAATTTGATACCCAAGTTGAATGTCTGATTGGCTGGATTATCCCAGCATCCTTTAATTTCATCAATTCTTGTT
This sequence comes from Thuja plicata, assembly GCA_018584345.1. Classification (NCBI taxonomy): domain Eukaryota; kingdom Viridiplantae; phylum Streptophyta; class Pinopsida; order Cupressales; family Cupressaceae; genus Thuja; species Thuja plicata. The sequence continues at coordinate 1,348,240 of MU223165.1, read as the reverse complement.
ACATCTTAGGAGCCAACAAGGGGTTAATAGGCCTCTATTTTTTCCTAAATGGTTTCACATCTGACTTTAATGGGATTTCATGTTGAAAAAGATCCTCTCTATAGGATTTCAAATCCTCATATGACCAAGCAAAGACATGTTTATATTTTCTTAACAGTTTGATCAAATTTATCCTTATATGAGAGTCTAAACCCTTTCCAATATAAAATATTTGAGGACTATTTTCAGATCCTAAATTTATTTCTTCCAAATCCTCAACCTTGGCATTGCTTAATTTTGATGAATCATTTTGTTGACTACTAAATAATGCTTCAAGTTCAACCATACCCCTAGGAATCTGGTTAGAACTTAACTGGACAACCTCATTTCCCAAAATGTAGTCTTTTCCATCATTGCTTTCTAGTAAAGTACTACAATCTATAATCTGGTTCTCATAATGGTCTAGACATTGCATAAACCTCAGAATATCTTGATCATCCTGAAAAACCTGCCAGTTGTATATGTTGTCCGGAACAACTGGTCTTGTTTTGACTTCCAATATTGACACCCCATGTAAGGTCAAATCATCAGTTTTTAAAGAAACATTTTCTAAAAAATTAGCCATTATATTCTATGACCTTTCTAACCAACTTATATCAAAGGCATCAAACATTTCAATTTGATCCCAAATAGCATACTTGTACATTTTCAATCTATCATTCTTTACTGTATATTTGGATCTAACTTGAGCTACTACCAACTCAGAATCACCATAAACCTTTAAACACTTTATCCCATGTTTGATAGCAATTTCAAGTCCTAAAAACAAAGCCTCATACTCTATAGTATTATTTGTACATTGGAAGGCTAATAGAAATGAATACTTAAAAGTAGTACCTGATGGAGATACCAACAATACACCTGTCCCTGATCCTTCTTTTGAGGAAGCCCCATTAAAGTACATTTTCCACAAACCATCTCCTTGCATAATCAATTCTCTATTCAGAGCAATCTCTTCATGTTGATAATAAGGTTCATTTTTCTATATCCTTAAATTCCCCATATCCATATCAATGCAACAATTAATGTTAGTGTCTTCAAATCTTTCTATCATGTGTGGAGTTCTACTCTCCCTTAACACCTTAACATTTTCTTCAGCAATGTTAAAAGTAGCATATGATAAATC
>MU223165.1:1335589-1347013 GCA_018584345.1 Thuja plicata | reverse complement strand
CAATCACAGGGACCTCTCTAGAGTCCATAGCTTGACATCTCCCATGAGGAGTATCAACCTGTAATCCCATTGACCTCATGATTTCCACTGGCATAATAGTATTAGATGCTCCTGAATCAATCATACAATTTTTTAGCATCTTCCCATTAATTATTAATGAAAGAAAAAATGGGTCAACAACTTTTGGGGAAGAAGTTGTATTTAAGAAAATTTGAGGAATCTCAAATGTTAACACCTCAACTTCCTTCCCCTTGTTAACTGGTTTCTTGCCAACATTCTATGGACTTTGAACCTTTATTATGGGCACATTGTTTAATAATGACAACACCTTTTCCTTATGTTCTTTGATTCTCATCATCTCTAGAAATGGCACCTTAACTGTCATTTGGGACAAACATTGACCCATGTCCACTAGAGTATATTTCACATCTGAAGACTTTGATTTATCAATAGTAATATCACTTTCTTCAATATGTTCATTTAGAGCTGATTCTTTTAACCTTTTATTTTCCATCTTTTGAACAGGAGTACTCATTTCTTTCCTTTTCAATTCTCCTTCTTGTACAACATTTGGCTCAAGGGCTTTTGTAATGATTTTGACCTTATGTTTATTTATATTTTCACCAGGTCCTTCCTTTTTTTGCACATACTTAGTGTCTACTTTATTTTCTTTTATAAAGACACCTAATGGCCGACTAACAATACTACCCACTACCCTGTTTCTTAAATGGTAGTTGCTTCTAGCCTTGTTCACTAAATCTGCAGTAATCCTAGCTTTCTCTTCATCTGAAGCTTTTCTAATAAGTGGAATATCCTGATTATCTTGAGCATAACATCTTATATGGTCATCAGCTTCCTCAGCTTCACTATTAGACAAAATCTGTTGATGATGATTTTCTACCCTTCTTTGTGAACTACAAGAATCATGATTTTCATTTTCACTATCCAAATCTATATCATGAAATGAATAAGTATTTGGCATACTATGATCACATTGTTCATCTTTATCATTGCCATGCTCCTCACTTATTCTCAATTCTAAGGAAATAATACAAAAATCAGGGTTATGAGGGGCTTCACAAGCCTCACACCAAGGATCATCATTGCAAAAATGGACAACATTTTTATGTAGAGGGTTTGGAGTTTTGTTATCAATCTTCTCCTTTCTAGGTAAAATAACAGGCTTCCCATCCTTAAACTGAGTTCCATAAGGATGGTTTTGCATTCTATTTTGAGGATTATATGTAATATTGTAAGAAGGCTTATTGTTCTAAGGAGCCCTATATTCCTTATACTCTGGTTCTTTTAAATTGCTCCTACTAAACCTTGATTCATCTCTTCTATTCAACTTACCAGACACTCTTCTATTCATTTCAATGTTCATAGCTATCTTATAAGGATCAGTAAGAGTTCTAGGGTTTTTATCCCTAAGAGCATATCCCATTTTAGAATCAAAGGCATTCAAATAAGTTGCTAGACATACCTCTTCATCCAGCCTTATCTTCTGAAATAGCTTGTTCATAGCTCTTTGAAATCTTGTATTAAACTCAGTGACTTCTTCATCGTAATTCTTTTTGATATTATTGAACTCATTCAACAAGAAGCCTTTATTGTTTTATCTCCATACTGATCCTTAAATAATTCAACCAACTCATCCATAGAAACAACAGGTCCATTAGAAAGGCTCCTAAACCATTCCCTAGCATATTCCACCAAATACTAAACAAATAATTTCATTAACACATCCTCATGAATGATATTTAAATCATCAACAAAATCAATGAACTTTCTTAAATGTGTTTCACAAGAAATAACATTGTTACCTGCAAACTTTAGGATCTTTTCTCCTATATCACCCACATCTTTAGGGAAAGCATTAGGATACCCAGGGATACCAATAAATTTAAATTGTTTATAACTTTTAGTATGCAATGGCTTCCTTTGAAAACTATCATTCTCTTTAAAAGTAGTGGCCTTTGTTTTAGAGGCTGTAATATTCTCTGGCCCATTATGAGAATACTTAGAAGACTACAAAAAATATTTTTTCTTCTTCATTTCAATTGTTGCAGCTTCCATTTGTGCCTTTTCTAACATTTTCTCTATGGTTTCTTTTTCAATTCTCAATTTCTCCGAATCAATATCCAACTTGGACATTTGCTATGTTAAAGGCTTCTGAAACCTAGGTTCTTGATTTCTGTATTCAGACATTTTTTTCTTACCTTTATCCTTTTGTGAACTAGAAGCCTTACAAGTGAGTGGTATTTCTTGGTCTTTTTGAGACCTCTCTGTATCTTTCATTTTTTGATGTCTTGAAGATGTTCTTTTATTCTTATCAACATCCTTATGCTCATGTTTTTTCTTTCTCATTTCTCTCTCCCTTTTCATTTATTGAACAAGGGCAAGCTATTTCATGATGAATTTCTCCTCATTTGCTAGCTCATCCGAGGGAGCTTTTTCATAATCTAAGCTAGATGTACTTGTTTCTTCTCTTTCATTAGAACTAGAAGTGACTGTAGGTGTTTCTAATACCCTTTCTTAATTATTTCCATCATGAGAAGGCTGATTGTTGTTCATTTCTTTCTTAGTATTACCCTCCATACCTCTTGGAGGGGTTTCGTCCATGCAAACTTGGTTTCTCTTCTTCCTCCAGGACATTTCCATCCTTGAGGATGATGAAATTCCACCATATAAAACCTTCTCAGGATCATTTCTCATCCTTGACCTAGTATTCATTCTAAGGGATATTTATTAAATTTGCACTAATCTCAGAGATTTTTTTTAGAGTCGCCACCCAATAATAATTAGGAATGAATGAATACTTATCAAAAGACAATTTTGAAAACTACAACTAGTATGATTTGTAATTACTTGAAATCCCCAGTAGAGTCACCAATTTGTTAGGGTTTTTTCTTCCAGGGCCTCTAAAGATGCTTGAATGCTTAAATGACTCTATGACTCCCAATGCCTTTGATACTCTGACTCAAGCAAGAGAAAAAACTAATTGATGAGGTATTTTGATAACACTAGGGATACCTATTACCACCTCCTTCTTTTTTGAGATCCACTGACTCAGGCAGGTCTTACCTATAACTGATTACTGATTTGATAGTATCTTTAAAGTGGATTTTTCTTGTGCTGAATGCTGTATTTTTATATGGATATATAAATGACAATGCAGATAACTATGACTATTCTGAGGAAAAGCTTGACAATCCAAATCATTATCTTAATGACAACAGATAGCAACATAATAGGGAATTTCATCTTTCTTTCCTTTTACAATTCTTGTGAATCTAGGAGGAATAACATTTTTGATTTAATCTTTAAGAAATCAACAAAATTCAACTGTAATCATTGTGAATACAATTGATTTTACTCCTATATTCTAAAAGTAATTGATTTGAATAGTATTGAATATTTTGGATGATGATGGATTAACAAACAAGTTCCTAGACCAGTGCCTATCCTTGGGCCTATATAAATCCACAGATATATATATAAAACAAAATACTGTAAGATGCCTTGCAACCTACATGCAAATTAGAAAAGATGCCTTGCAAACTATCCTGTCACTTCTACAATATTGTATCAAATCCTCAATCATTACTGTACTCCCTGAAACTACTCACAAAGTTTAATTCCCCCCTTAGAAGAAGCTTGCAAATAATCAAATAACTACCTTATAGCCAATATGTTTAATATGCCTTAAAAGTTAAACATAAAAGAGTAAAAACAATAAGTAAAGAGACAACAACAAAATAGAGTAAAGTTGCACTATATTTTCATTCATATATTTTTGCTTCAGTACATAACAAGCTCAAATAGCTCAAAGACACATACTGAAATTTAGAAAGACTGGTTTGCCAATATATTTCATCTCTTGAAAACTATTACAATTTCATCTATTTATAGGTCCTTAACCATCTTGGAGTCCTTAAAGTTAGGATGCAAAAAGCTTCGGATGGTTTAAGGAAACTAACCCTAAAAGTACAAAAGAGACAAGAAATAAGAATGTCAAGCGGTGGGAAGACAAGAACAGGGGATAAAATCTGATCTTCTTTGTCTTCATCTGGATTCTGGCACCTTTGTTTGACAATATTTAGGATAGTATCTAATATTTATACTTAGATTAAGTGACCGCCTTTCAGGGTAATTTACACTTGTCTTTGATAATAACTAACCTCCCTGTGGTCAATGGTCAGGCACCAAGTCTTCCTTTTTACTGATCGTCTAGAATCTCCTCCTCTATCTCCATAGGCTTCTTCTTCTTTGAACTAGTCATCAAATCCCAAGATGTCACCTAATCCTCTACAGGCCATTTAAAATTATGAATACTCTGCAGTTGTCCCTTTTGCCTTTCCCATCTAACATTAGTAATGCTCTTGACATCAACTAAAAACTTATTGATGTCAGTCTCTTCCTTGAATGCCTCATCCAAAATCCTATTAAAACCATCTAAATCCAGATCAGATTATATAATAAATGCCTCATTACTAGGCATTCCTCTATCAAACTCATTTCTCCAGGCCTCCATGGCCTTAACCTGATCATCTTCTCCTTTCAAAGGAGGAACAAACCTATTGAAATCTGGTGAAAATAGGCTAATCTTAGCTTGTATCTAATTTAGTTTACCCTTAAAGAAAGACAAAGATACAATTACCTTTTTTATTTCATCTTCCACCTCTATCACAATATCTGGTAAATCTGACCTATGCTGCTACAAAGAGGCTTGTTTCTCAAACAACTGTACCCTAGGAAACCATGTGAAAAAGTAAGGGTTCAAAATAGAAATATACCCTATTACTTCAGCATGCAAGATGGGCAATTTATTATATGCATTCAGGATGATATCTATTTTATCTTTTAATATATCAATCCTATGCTGAAGAATGCTCCTTAATGCATTTATGACAGCCTCATTTTCCTTTTTGGCCACATCCTCTGCTTTAACCTCTTCCTTTGTTTCAACCTTCTCTTCTATCTGCAGAGGCTGCACTAAGGGCACATATACAATGTCAGGTTTTTCTTGTAATTGCCTAGTCATCTCAACAATTACTTTATCCTGTTCATGTATCTTAATATGACATAATTCACTATCTTTTGCCAAGGCACTAGCCTCCTCAATTAAGACACCATACTTTTCAGACAACAACTTTGTCTTATCCTCATTTAGGTGTGCCCAATGTGTCATGATTTAGGAAATCTCAAGATCTCCAGTGTTCTGTACTGTCCACACCATTTGATTTCCAACCATTCTCTCCTAAATATTCAAAAGTTGAGGCTTCTGGTATTTTGGACATAAATTCCACATGGAAAATGCTTGGGATTTTGGACTATATCCAAACCATTTGATCATGTCACCCATTTGGATTTCACTTGCCATCTTCAGATTTGGCTACTTTCTGATTTGATCTATATAATTGCTGACGCTAGACCCTAGCCTTCAGCAAGCAAGATTCCACTGTTCAAGACCATCTTCCTAGCCTCATCAAGAGAAACATCCTCACTTTTAGGATCATATGTCAGTAGAGCTAGAAGAGCCTCATTGGTTACTGCTTCTTCACCATCTGATTTCAGTTGTTCCCTGATATGCTCCTTTTTATGCCACCTTAAGAAATCTTTAAACTCATTAGTTTTTATAAAATTATCATCACTCAAAAATTGTTGTTGGTGAAGCAATCTTTCATCAATACATGCTCTAAGAGGCAATTCTATGTTTTCCCCTACTTCTTGCTGATGTCTCTTTCCTTTTCTGATTTCTTTTCTCAAATTGTGATCATACAATCTGTTGCTAGAAATAAGAGAACTTATCCTATCTCATTTTTTCTCTTTTCTTGCATAAGATGTCTAACCAAGGTAAACCTTTTTCCTCTTGCTAGCAGGCTGCTCTATATCATTAGGTTGGGAAACCTCAGTCAAGTCTATGATGTGCCCTTGTTCTCCCTGTAGCTGAGTTGCCTCTACAATATTTTGTTGGGGTTGATCAATTTGAGGTTGATGGACATATTCTCCATCACTCTCACTCTCATATTTAGATTATGAATATTCAGGTTCTTTTCCCCCTTTCTTCACATCCAAAACTCTATCTAATTGCTCATAGAGTGTGTAAAAGTCATCTATCATAGCTTTGATTTTATCAAAATATGGCAGGTTAGGGTAAAAACCTCTAAATCATAATCCATTTCTTTTTATTTGTTTCTCTAAATTTAGTAACTCCTAAATTCTCTCTCCTAGTTCTCACTTCAAATTCATCAAGGATATTCCTAGAATCATCCTCATCCACACAAAGACCATGCACATATGTGTTCGATATGGTAGGAGTTAGGAGTTCCTTAGCTTCTGCAATAAATCCCTCTGAATCAATTTATTTATATAATGTTGCCCCCATTTTGCAGCTTTCCAACCATCCACTCACTTGATAAATAGCACCTTTGCCAATTTTAAACTGAAAAATCTTGAATTTCCTAGGTGTTAATGTCCCCTTCCTATATGGTGAAAAGTCCTCATTATCTATTAACAATAGCTGCCAAATGAACTCCATAGCTGCAACTCTTGATGGCACATGATATGGTAGGACATGAGGAGGATGTGTGCACCCATATACTCTGATCATAGTAAAATTTTGTTCTAAAAAGAATTCTCCCCAATTGTGGTCACCCTCCCATTTATCAACATATTCATAGGGTCTTAGCAACTACAGCACCTTCACTGGGAGCCTAGTCTTGGTAATACACAAACTCTGCATCAAGGGGTATACAATCCAGTTCTCAAATCCATATAAGTCACAATCCCTAGAGGTATAAATCCATATCCTAATCCAAAATTGAATAGGATTGGGCTGGTCCTGAAAGATCCTCTAAGGGTTCAAATTTTTTACATTCATGATACCATAATTGAAATGCAATAACAAATGCATCAGGATAGAATAATGAAAAAACTTAGGATCTTTATCCTTAGGATCTTTACCCTTCTTCTGCATAGCTACAAACCCCTCATGCATTCTATCAATGATGTACTGTATGTAGTCATAGCTAGTACTAGAATGCACATCTTGCAAATCTAACACCATCATTAAAATTCTAGAAGTTATCTTCTCAGCTCCTCCATCTATACCCAACACTCTACATAAAGCATAAGCAATGTACTTGATATAAAAATGTAAATATTTGAAATAGTAGGGTGTAGTTCCCGGTATAGGTGTAATATGATTTCTAACTTCCTTAAGAATATGTTTTTGCAATTGGTTTCTAGCAACCCTAGGTTGTAACCTATACCTTTCTTCTTGCTTGGTAATATTAATCTTGGTGGACATGGTACTATATAAACCAAAATCTTGCATAAATGAATTCCTATTTAGGATCAAGAATGTAGTACCATCATTCTTTTTAATTGTCCTAGACAAAGAGTTGTAATGGTTTGCAAGACCTAGAAACAAGTCTACATCTACATAGAGATCAGGGACAATTAACCTAGCCAAACCACTAGTCCAAGGGTTTGATATTGAGATGGCCTTATCAGAATTATTATAAAAATAGTTATATAGAGAAAAACCTATGGAACTTGGGGTACGGGCATCTCTGATTTCATAGTATTCATCTACCAATATGTTGACATTTTCCCTCTTGTTCTATGTAGACCCAGGCAACAGCTTCAAAAATTCATCAGAAAAATTCCTTTTACCCTTGGCATCATCATCTACTTCATCGCTCTTCCCACTAGTAGAAGCCACACTAACTGCTCTACTCATCTTGCTCTGTTTTCACCTCTCTTTCACCGATATTGAAACAAATCTTCTCTTAGGACTCCTTACTCTTCTCTGTGCACTGAAGACAATTTCAAGATTCTTGAAAACTGGAGAATCACCCTGAAAATGATGAACTCTTTTTTTTTGGACATAGAAAACCTAGAAAATTCTCTTCTCTTAAACTGTAGATGTATGATGAATGATAATAAACCTATGATCATCCCTTTATGGTAAATTTTCAAAGTACTTAGCTCATCATTGAAGAGACAATCAATTTTTCCTTCAAGTTTACATGCTATGGTATTAATTGAAATCCTAGCCGTAGCTCATGAATGTGACAGGAAATCAAATTCCTATGGGTGTGTTTTCAGAAAAACCCTTATAAAATTCAAATAGAATGACATGTCTTCATATGATTGGTTTTTCACCAGACATCTCAGATACCTTTTTCACACAGTAATTAATCTCTTGTATTTTTATTGGACGATGAAGCTCTATGTTGTGATGTCAGCAACTGCCACCTTTTATCACTTTTCGTATTTGGTGACTAAGCGACTATGCATTATCTCTTTGTCACTGATCAAATATCTTAACTCTTAATTCTTCTGGAGATCTAGTGACTACATGATTCTCTTCATCTTATCTTAACCATGATTAACTTCTAGCGATCACACAACCAAATGAATCCAAGTCGCTAGATCAAATGCCAAACTCGGGGTTTATTCAGAGATCCTACGACCACAGTTACTTTTCATCTTTTAAACTCTTATCGCCAAGTCTCTAAATGTTATTTTTACTTTATGAGACCCCGCGACTACCCTTAGTAGCCCAATCGCTAAAAAAAATTGCTCTTTATTATTTCCTTTGGAGACTTTGCAACATAGCCCATGAAACCTTATATTTTAATTTTAACTCAAAGACTATGCGACTAAAGCTAATCTCATTATCGTGAGAACATTTTACTCTTATGCAAATTTGATAGAGACTTAGTGACTACCATTGATCTTATCTCACTTTGCATCTGACAGCTCTGCTAAGTCATTGAGTATATTTTGAAAACCCTAAATCATTTGGAGACAACGTGACAATATTAAAATACATAGCCTTACACCCTTTAGTCTCTTAATCGCCAAATGATATTTTCCTTTTGGGAGACCACGCGACTGATACACTTTATTCTATTCACTGTGGACACATGTCTCATCTTAATTGTTTGTCTCCAAATCACTGAAAAAAATTTGACTTACCATTTTTAACCAGTGACTACCCGACCACCATATATTTCAATCAACTTGCGGTTTGTCGCCAAGTCTCAAAACCTTTTACTTAACAGAATTTTAAATTGGAAACTTGGCGACAAAAGCATTTAACTTGTCACTAACTGTGTTCTGATCTGGAGACCCCACGACTGAAGCAATCACCAAGTCTCATGATAATTTACTAACTGCAAGATATATTATACGACACCACGACTTAACCACTTGTCTCCATGTCATCAAATGAGGTTTTTCTTCATTGGGAGACTTTGCGAGTGAAGGACTTCGCTAAGTCTCATAACTTACAAAGAATATTCTTTTTCCTTTTGAGACATCCCAACATCAGTAAACCACCAAGTCTCATGAAAAAATGGAATATTCTTTTAGGATTAAGCGACTTGGCGACCATTAAAAGGTACATGACATTTTATAACTTAAGTTTTTCAAAAAGGTAATGCAAAAATAGAAACTCAATTGACATTTTAGGGCTTTTTTGCATTCTCACTTAGCAAACATCTCATGGATTTGGGTTTTTCACTATTCATGTTGATTTTAACCTAAGAACGCAAAATTTCCATAGGGATACTTCAAATTGGGATAGATTTTCTGATTTTGGATAGAAATTGGCATGATGACAACAAAATTTTAGGGCAAACCAACAAAACCAGGAATACAACCAACATATTTATATAGGTCCTCTTCTAGGGGTATAGGTCCAATTGGAATTTAATTCTCCTATGTAGGCCTCTCTAGAGGATTGTGCCTTCATTTCATATAAAAGGAAGTTTTATCCTCTCATTTTCTCTAAGCACTAAGTCTCTCTAAGTGGAAGCAAAAAGCTCAAGATCTAGGTGAAGAACAACTATCCTCGAGAAAAAATTTCAAGCATCCATTTTTCTACATGTTTTCAATTCTTCAAAGTATTCAATTCTTCCTCTCAAGAATTCAAGTTCTCCATTGAAGATCAAGGATTCAAGCTTTCAAGCCTTTGCAGGGATTTGGTTCAAGCATTCAAGATTCATCATTAAAATCCATAGATCTATCCATCATGGTGGTGTGGTCTTCCTTCAAGATCCTTTGTGCATCCTCAAGACTCATTCAGTCTCCCTTCAAGGTGGATTCCAAGAATACAGTCATGGAGGTTTATGGTTTCTAATATTGAGTCCAATCTTTCATATTTACATACTTGTTTACATCAAAAATACAATTGCATATCTATTGGGATATCATGGCTTCATTATTATATTTACTTCTACTACTTGCTAGCATTCTTTATTTCAATTATTGATTTCAAGGTTAATTCCTAAATTGGGGTTTGACTAAGGAAAACCCCTTCCCCCAACAAACAAATCCATTTTTCTTGCAATTACAAGTTCAGAACAATAGATCGAAGTGAAAATTTGGATACCCTTTCCAGCAAACTTTCAGGATCCAAAAATAGATTTTCAGTCTGAGACTTTTCAGGTCAATTCTTCCCTAGGTCAGAATTGGAAATTCTAGGTCAATGGTGACATTGAATTGAGGGTAAAAATTGGGACTATGTCAAAACAAAAAATGATTTTTGGGTTCTGTTCATCTCTATGTTTCTATTCTAGATGCGATCTCAGATTTTCCAGAAACTGAGTGCAGACCCTCAAAAATAGCATTCTTCAAATCTACAACATTTCAAGGTTAGTACTTTTCTCCTATCCATTTCAAATAAATTTATTAATCTATCTAAACCTATCACACACTCTCTTCTATAAAAAAGGAGTTAGGGTTTTTCTCTTTATCCCTATCCTTAATAGGTTGATTCATTTATGCATTGATCCTTTCTTCAGGGTTAATCAATTTGGATCTTCCTTTTATAAAGTTTTGGATTAGGAGTATAATCTTATCTTCTTTACACATATTAAATTTATCCCATACATTTCAATAAACACATCTATTTCAAATGTAACATCTTTAAACACCTATTTTCTTATCTTACATTACGGTGTCCTCTATTTTAGATGTTACATTTTGGTGAACTCGCGATAGAAAACTCTTTCTTTTTGGTGTTAGAGGCTTTGCCTCTTTTTCCTTAGAGACTAGATCTTGCATGCATACTAAATTAATTTTCTTTTATGCTCTTGCATTTTAAAATACAAAAAAATCTACATACTCATAAAAATATAAAAACACGTCTTGCATTTCATTCTCTATGAAGATCTTTAAGATGCTTTGGGGTGTGGCTATTTTTCTCATTATGCTTCTTTTAGCATCTCTTTATAGTACTTATGTTGTATATGATAGTATCATCCATTTCATCATGTTTTTTAATCTTCATGTTTCACTTGCTTATGCTATTTTGAGATTAACTAATACTAGTCTTCCTACTTTCAAAACTTTCATTAAGGATTTGTGTAGTGGACTTATTACTCTTTTGGATTATGTGAAGAATTG
>MU223165.1:1304104-1335539 GCA_018584345.1 Thuja plicata | reverse complement strand
ATTACTCTTTTGGATTATGTGAAGAATTGGGTAGATGATACCCCATTTACTAATCTTCCTAATCCTAATCCTATCATTCCTAATCTAGTTCCTAATCCTCCTAATCCTAATCCTATCAATCCTAATCCAATTCCAAATATTCCTATTTATATTTCTCCATCTTCTATCCCTAGTACTTCCCACACTTATGATGGGGCTCAAGCTAGGGTTCACAATGCCAATGTTCAAGAATTCTTCCATTTACCTTCCCCTTCTTATCTGATCCATGATGATAATAAAGGGAAAAAAAAAGAAACCTCTTCTAAACCTATCATTCCACCATACACAACATTTTCTCATGAACACCATAATCAATCTCCTCCTATAGAAGCTTTGCAAGATATGTACAGTACCAGATATACTATGGTGGATAAACAAGTCTATAAAGGTTTAGGGCTTGGTATCAATGAACAAGGCATTAAAAACTTGATTCATTTATCTCCTAAACAAAATATGCATGGTATAGGTTTCCCACCTTCTCAATTCAAGGTGGCTGACCTTAACTACTATCCTCCTCTTCATGTTCTTCTTCCAACACATTCTTTAGATCACCCTAATACACCTCAAGATGTGGATAAGAAAGTGTATTTCCAATTAATGAATTCTAAGAAAGAAATCTTTAAACCCATGCCAAAAAATTCTCGATCTAAATATAGATGTCCTTTTCATTATAGCAATACACATTTACTTGCTGATTGTGTGCATTTCAAACTATATGTTAGAGAAAGAGCTGCTTTAGGAATTATATCTCATTCCCGTGCAGTATTACAATTTCTTCATAATTTTGATATAGGGCATTCCCCTTGTTCTTTTATAAATTAGATCATTTTTCTCCTCTTGTCTCTTCACTAGGGGGAAAGAGGTATTTCATTCCAATCTTCTAGGATCCATTTTTCTCTTAGCATGTATTTTTTTTTGAATTTAATTGGTTATCTTTTCTATATTCTATCCCTATAATTTTCTATTATGATACATACTTCATTCGCTCATAATCATTCATGATATCTTTTCTAGGATAGATTGTTTTGTAAAGATATCCCTTTTCTATAACATCTATTGATATAATTTGATATATCCCTTGCTTTCATCCCTAGGGGGCAAGGTATTTTCCTTCTTCCTCTATCTAAGGATATACTTTCCTTAGCTCAGTGGCATTTGTTTATCATACAACATTATTTCCTTATAAAGATTTATGTTTTGACTATGGATACCCTCTTATATGAGAGGTGATTGTCCTAGATCATCACCTCTTCTTTATTTTGCAAATTATCTTCTTTATAAACTCTTTCTCTTTCTTTGATTAGAGTTTGACTCCTTCATTCCACGATTCCTCTTCCTCTTCATCGCAGGGGGCTTGATGATTGAATCTTTGGTCCCTCTTTTCTTTGGAAGATGACATCTTATCCTAAGCAATCCTCTATGGTGGCAGTCTTGCTGATAAGATCTCTTCCTCTTTGAGGATCCTTTTTCAATATGTGACATATCTATTTCATGATTATCTATGTTCTTAGAGGTAAGGTTTGATATCTTTGCTAAGGATATAGCGTATGTTGTTGTTAAGCTGGATATCTCCTTACCTTGTGAAGTATGTATCCTCTTTCTCTTCCTTATCCTTCCTAGTGGGTATTCATGATAAGGAGGGGGAATATATAGGGTCTCCCTTATACTATAGTTTACATTAGTTTACATTTTACAACATGCTAAATTCTCAGAAGGTAACGGACATAAGTTGCTAAATCCTGAAGAGACAAGCATTTTTATTTTTATTTTGCTAAATCCTCAGAAGATAACGCACATAATTTGCTAAATCCTGAAGAGATATGCATTTTCAATTTTACAATATGCTAAATCCTTGGAAGGTAATGTACATAAGTCACTAAATCTTGAAAAGACACACATTTTATATTCCATAGTGATACAAGAATGTAGATCTATGGATATTTCAAAAGTTGTGAGAAGACGCATTATAATTACAAAGCACAGTTTATGGGTGAACCTATTGGGCTCTCCCTCATTGGTGATTCATGGTAAGGTGGGCATCTTACTAGGTGAGGTAGTCACTATCTCTTTCCTCTCTTTCACTTTCATGCTAGTAGGATTAGATCATGAAGCTATGTTATCTATAGTGTTGCTCTTGTCTTTCTTATGTAATCATGTATGTTTTCTATGATTAATTTCTCTTTACTTTCATATATTTATGCATGTATGTTTAGTTAGAATCCATGGTCTGAGGGCTCATGTCCTTGACTTATTGATATTCTACCTCCTTGCAATCCACCATAGTCTTTCTTCTAACTTTACCGTGAGTATGTTTGATTTCCATACTCCCGCTAAAGTGGGGGCTTAATGTATCATATTAAAATGGAATCACTTCCATGCTAAGAACATTTAGCCCTCCTTAGGGGGTGTTTTTGACCACCATCATATTTTCCCCTCATTTTTTCATCCTCTCCTAATTTTGTGTATGTTTAGGACCCTGATTGGCCTCTCCGGGAGCCATCCATCCCATCTAGCATGTTTTCTAGGGGTTCTGACTCCCTAGGTCAAGGTCAACCTTGACCTTGACCTGGGTCCCCCTTTCAAATTTGGAAGTCTGTTTGCTGTCGGAGGTCATCAAAAATTCATTTCCCACTTCTGGGTTGGCTTTTTTTGGTTCCAAAGGGGCGATTCTTAAATTATATTTAATATAGGTCCTCTTCCAAGGGTAGAGGTCTAATTGGAATTTAATTCTCCTATTTAGGCCTCTCTAGAAGATTTTTCCCTAGTTTCATATAAAAGGAATTTTTCTCCTCTCATTTTTTCTAAGCACTAAGTCTCTCTAAGTGGAAGAAAAAAGCTCAAGCTCTAGGTGAAGAACAACTATCATCAAGAAAAAATTTCAATCATCCATTGTTTTACATGTTTTCAAGCCTTCAAAGTATTCAAGTCTTCCTTTCAAGCATTCAAGTTCTCCATTGAAGATCAAGGATTCAATCTTCCAAGCCTTTGAAGGGATTTGGTTTAGGCATTCAAGATTCATCATTCAAAGCCCTAGATCTATTCATCATGGTGGTGTGATCTTCCTTCAAGATCCTTTGTGCATCCTCAAGACTCATTCATTCTCCCTTCAAGGTGGATTCCAAGCATACAATCATGGAGGTTTATGGTTTCTAGTATTGAGTCCAAGCTTTCATATTTACATACTTGTTTACATTTCAAATACAATTACATATCTATTGGGATATTATAGCTTCATTATTAGATTTTCTTCTACTACTTGCTAGAATTATTTATTTCAATGATTGATTTCAAGGTTAATTCCTAAATTGGGGTTTGACTAAGGCAAACCCCTCCCCCCAACAAAAAAATCCATTTTTCTTGTAGGTATAGGTTCAGAACAGTGGATTAGAGTGCAGATTCAGATACCCTTTCCGACAAACTTTCAGGATCCAAAAATAGATTTTTAGTATGATAATTTTTAGGTTGATTCTGCCCTAGGTCAAAATCAGAAAATCTGGGTCAATGGTGACATTGACTTGATGGTAAAAATCAAAAATGTGTCAGAACAAAAAAATATTTTTGGGTTTTGTTTGTCTCTGCATTTATATTCCAGATCCAGTCTCAGATTTTCCAGAAACTAAGTGTAGACCCCCGAAAAAAACATTCTTCAAATCTGCAACATTTCAAGGTTAGTACTTTTCTCCAATCCATTTCAAATAAATTTATTAATCTATCTGAACCTATCACACACACTCTTCTATAAAATAGGAGTTATGGTTTTTCTCTTTATCCCTATCCTTAATAGGTTGATTCATTTATGCATTGATCCTTTCTTTAGGGTTAATCAATTTGGCTCTTCCTTTTATGAAGTTTGGGATTAGGAGGACAATCTTATCTTCTTCACACATTAAATTTATCCCATACATTTCAATAAAACATCTATTTCAAATGTAACATCTTTAAACACCTATTTTCTTATCTTACATTACAGTGTCCTCTATTTTAGATGTTACAGCGTGAAACCTTTGGTCAAGGTCAAGGTCAACCCTAACCTAGGTTAGGGTAGAGGTCAACCCTGACCTAGGTCAGGGTCTAGGTCAACCTTGACCTCTTCCAAGGTTTGGTTCCCACTTTCAAATTTGGATCATAGCAGAGCCCTAAATTCAAAATTGGCCCCTGGATCCGAATGCAGAAGGGTTTTTATTCAAAATATAATTAATGCATTCCCTCATTAGTTGGTTATTGTGATTGGACCATAATTAGAGGTGAAATTTGAATTAGGGGCCCTCGCATTTCTCTAGGAGGCTTACCTTGAAATCTCTATATATGCACTCTCTTTTGCCTTAATTTGAGAGAGGATCATGACATGAGACATGAGGCAAATGATGATGATGCAAGAATGCAAGAGGATGATATAGCAGGACAAGTTATTATTATTCCTTGATGAAAGAAAGAATTTTTGTGGACATTCATTGGAGCAAGAAAGAGTTCTTCAATCCTTCCTTCTTCTTTGATCTACTAATTTCAATATTGAAGCATTCAAAAGATACAATCATGGAGTAGCAACTACAGATTGTGATTTTGGTAGGAGTAATTTAGCCTTTGGGGCTTGGTATGCTTTCTTTATCACATTCAAATATATACATTTCTCTCTCATTTTCAATTCATGCTAGTGTTTCAATCTAGAGGATTAGATCTTGGCATTGCACATTCAAAGTTCTTCCTATGAGCAACAAACACACACACATATTCTATTACATTTGGCTATTCATTAAGGTGGAGATAAAAAAAATGGGGGTTTGACTAAGGAAAAACCCTATATAGCCACCCCAAAACACCATTTTTAGATATCTTCAGTCATTTTTTCAGGAGTTGCAGAGAATATTTGGATACCCTCTTCGTCAAACTTTTAGGATTTGCAAATAGAATTTTTGTCAGAGCAGCGTAGGTCAAGATTGACATAAAGGGGTCAAGGTTGACCTAGAGAAGAAAAGGAAAATATTTCTAGGTTTTCTCTATCTCTATTTTTTTGTTCCAGATTTGGATGCATAATCTCCAGAAACTCGGCACAGACACCCGAAAATAGGTATTTCCAAATCTGCTATGTTATGAGGTATGTGTCATTTCATTATTCTTTGTAAACATTTCTAGATTTATATTCCTTATCATTACAATTAAATGTATTTAGTTAATAGAGGCATAGGTTTTCATTTATGTGCAATCCCCCATTGTTCTAAACCTTATCTACCCATCCATATTTTCCACCTTACAATAAGATTCTTAGAACTATATTGCCTATTTAATCTATAAGAGCCTCTGTAATTCATGAAATGAGAGATTCACCTGGAAAGAACATTACTATTGATAGTCTTGTTGGAAGATTGATTTCTTTTGAGCTGAATAACTTTGATAATAGTATTGTGCCATCTATGGAATCTGCATTTATATCTACTTTGAAAATTGGTAAATCTAGTAGCAAACACGTTATCAGAAATAATAGTAATAGTGATAGTGATGACAAGGAATTTGATGAGCTTTAAGCTTTAATCACTAGAATATTGCACAAAGGCAAAGGAAGATATAAAGGTGAACTATCTTTGATATGTTTTAACTGTAAAGAGATTGGCCATTTTGCTACAAGATGCCCTGACAGAAAGAATGGTGATAGAAATGATAGATCTAATGACAGAAAAGATGTCAGAGATTACAAAAGTAACCAACAGTATTAAAGAAGAGATAACCGAGATTATAAAGATAAAGGAAAGAAGGCTTGCTATGTTTCTTTAGATAAAGACAATGATATTGGTTCAAATACTTATGAAGATATTGAGACAGTGTTCGTAGTTTTGAAGGACGATTCAGATGAAGATGAAAGATATGTAGAGACAACACTTATTTCTAAAGTTAGTAAATATGATATTTGGGTTATTGATAGTGGTTTTACACATCACATGACATTAGATAAAGGATAATTTGAATTTATTGAACATTATGGTGGTGGATTTGTAGGAATGGGAAATGATACACCCTGTCAAGTAAAAGGAAAAGGTGCTATTATGCTGAACAATAAAATCAAATGTGAAAATGCTTATTGGGTAAAAGGACTTAATTACAATCTGTTGAGTGTTTCACAATTGAATAACATAGGTCACCAAGTTTCATTTGAAAATAGAAAAGCTATAATCTATAATGGAAAAGGAAAATTGATCGGCACTGGTGAACAATCTAAAGGTAAACTATTCTACCTTGACACTGCTAAAACTACTTGCTTATTGGAAAAGAATGAAGATATATGCTAATGGCATAAAATACTTTGTTGTGTAAATTTTGACAACATGGTTAATATTAGTAAGAAAATAAAATTTATAGGGTTACCGATATTAACTAAACCAGACCGTGTAATGTGCAAAAAATTTCAAATGGGAAAGATGCCAAAATCTAGATTCAAGAGCAATAATTTTTCATCTAATAATATTTTGGAGTTAGGTCACACAGACCTATTTGGACCAATGAGAACACAGATCTATTATGGAGATAGATACTTTATTTTTTTTGTTGATGACTACTCTATAATGATGATTGTCATGTTCCTAAAAGAAAAATTTGAAGCATTTAAGATGTTTAAGTGGTATAAAGCTAAAGAAAAAAATGAAACTGGAAGATATCTGAAGTGTTTGAGATCTGACAAAGGAGTTGAATTTATACTTGATGAGTTCACTAATTTTTTAATGAGTATGGAATTAAAATACAATTTTCTACACCGAGAACACCACAGCAGAATGGGATTACTGAAAGAAGAAACATATCAATTGTAGATTGTGCCAGAACATTGATGATTGAGAAAGGCATTGCACAAACATATTGGAGAGAATTTGTTAGCACTGTTGTATATACACTGAACTAAGTAGAACTAAAGAAAGATTTAAATAAAACACCTTATGAGCTATGGTATGGTTATACACCTAATGTGAGCTATTTTAGAATATTTGGTAGGCATTTCTATATTCTGAAAGATGAGATAAATGGTAAATCTGATTCAAAAAGTGATGAAAGAATATTTCTTGGATATTCTACTAAGAGTAAAGCTTACAAATGTTTGAACAAGACTTCTAACAAAATCATTGAGAGTGAAAATGTGAAAGTTGATGAGTTTTCTAAGAAGAATGATGAGGAAAGCATGAAAGAACCAGAAGATTACAATAGATTTTTCTACATGGAAGAAATTGATACTTTACCGACACAGAAACCTAACATTACCATGCAACAGGGTAATGTTACCAAGCAATAGAAAGAATAGAATGAGAATCAAGAAAATGCTAAAACTGGAGATCATGATGTAGAACACAATGAACCTGATGGAGATCACAATGAGCAATAAACAATTGAACCTGTACTTGCCAAATATGTGAGAAGAAATCATCTACAGAATTTGATTATTGGAGGTAGACGAGCTAGTATGATGACACGAAGTAAGTTGAAAGATAGAACTTTTTTGATTTATGAATTTGAGTCTAAGGCTATTAGAGATGCACTTGAGAATGAGGAATGGATTAATCCTATGACTGAAGAAACTGAGAAGATACAAAAAAACAAAACATGGACATTAGTACTGAGACCAGGTGATAAGAATTTCATTGGCACCAAATGGATATTCATAAACAAATTGAATGAAAATGGGGATGTAACCAGAAATAAATATAGACTAGTTTGCAAAGGGTATACACAATAAGAAGGAATTGACTATGGATAAAATGTTGCACCTGTTGCTAGACTTAAAGGAGTAACAATATTACTTGCATACATTGCAGCTAAAGGATTCAAAGTATATCAGATGGACGTTAAGTCAACATTTTTGAATGGAATACTAAAAGAACAGGTATACATTGAACAATCTAAAGGATTTATTGATCCTGATCAGACAAACATGGTATGTAAGTTACACAAAGTTTTATATGGACTGAAACAAGCACAGAGAGCATTGTATGAAATATTACATTCTTATCTTATAAGTATTGGATTTATTTGAACAAGTGACAATATAAATTTGTATTTAAAAGGAGGAAATGATGATAAGACCCTTACTACTGAAATATGTGTTGATGATATTATATTTGGAGGTAATGATAACCTATGCACTCATTTGTTGATGAAATGAGGAAAGAATTTGAAATGTCAATGTTTTGTGAGATCAAATTTTTCCTAGGATTGCAAATTTTACAATAGACTACAAGTATCTACATTACACAAGAAAAATGCATCAAGGAAGTATTAAAGACATTCAAAATGGAAGAATCAAAACTATTCAGAATACCTATGGTGATAGGATGCAAATTGACAAAAGAAGACAAGACAACTGAGGTAAATCAAACTTTGTATAGATCTATGATTGGTAAATAGATGTATGTTGTACACACAAGACCTAACATAGCACACACAGTTGGAATAGTTGCAAGATTTTTTTCTAATCCCATAGAATCACATATGACTGTTGTAAAAATAATTTTTAGATACTTGAAGAATACTAAGGATTATGGAATTTGGTACACAAGAGAAGGAAAGTTCAAACTAAAAGTTTATACTGACACTGATTGGGCTAGAAATACTGGTGATAGAAAGAGCACTACTGGTGGAGCATTCTTTATTGGAGAAATATTAGTTACATGGATAAGCAAGAAGGAAGGATGCATATCTTAGTCGACTATAGAAGAAAAATATGTTGTTACTGCTGCTAACTGTTCTAACATTGCATGGATTAAACAACTTTTGAAAGGTATGAATGAGGAGATCACTAGCCCAGTGATAATCTATTATGATAATACTAGTGCAATAAATATTTTGAAGAATCTTGTGATGCATGCAAAGATAAAGAACATATCTATCAAATATCACTACTTGAGGGAACAAGTACAAGATAAACAAGTATTACTAGAATATGTACAATCAAAATAACAACTTGCAGACATATTCACAAAACCCTTGCCAAAGGATACATTTGACTACTTGAGAGGTAGACTAGGGGTCCATCCCTTATCTATTGGTTACTAAGATAACTAGGAGGTTAATCAACCTACACATAAGAAGATCAATCATGTTGATGCAAAGCTAAACTGGACTGACACAGATATATCAGTACACTGTAAAGTACTTATTTTACTGCACCAAAAACCAGAGATATTTTTGGCTACTGAAGAGTTGTATTTTCTTTTTGGAATTATAGTCAAAGGGAGAGAGTTGATCAATGAAATATCTATCCATCTAAGGGAGAGAAGATTCAATGGAATATCTACTCATTGAAGGAGTACATAGAAAGGCAGAGAAAAGCATTTCTAATCTACAAAGAGATTCAAGAATAGATAAGTGAAATCTATAGAAAGAGTGTGCATTAAGATTCAGATGCTGACACATTGTTATATTCAAGTTAGGGAGAGCTACAGAATTGTTGCAGTTGTAGAACAAAATTTTAGTATTTTGTTTATGGCATTTTTCATATTGCATATTTCATATTTTGTTGCCATCAATTCCAAAGGGAGAGATTGATGAACTATAAATGATTGTATGTTTGAAGTCATTTTTTGATAGTCAAACTGAGTTATAGATATGATGATTGACATTATCAGTTGATGTATAATCATTGATGTCAACTTGTTTGAGTTTCCATATGGTAACAAACATCTGTTATGAATTAAAGATCTAGAACAAATAAAGTCTGTATGGTCATAAAATGAAGAGTTATGTATACACCGAGAGATGGTGAACACTGAGTAAACACGGTGTACACTAAGCACAGTGGTAACTGAGCTAGGGATCGCTGACACAACATGGTTAATACTAGTATTGAGAAATTAAATCAAATTGAGGCCAACTAGGATGTTGAGCTGGCAATTATTAATTTTGAGGTAAAAGATAAAGTTTGTTATTTTGATCAAACGACTATAAAAATTCAAGGAAGATCAGACGACAAATATTGAAATGTATTTTTAACACAACTGACAAGGATGGTTTAAGTGGGAAAAGGAATGATGGAGATTAAGCAGAAAGATCTGAAGAATGGAAATTAAATGATCTATGATGTCTATATAAGAGACAGGAGATTCATTTTGAAACACACCTGACGTGCATACATGTGAGTTTATGCATGACTGATCAAACTGGTTAAAGATAGAACTGATCCTTTTTTGCAGACATAACAGAGTGACAGAGGAAAGAACATAACCGAGCAGAACAAGTATGAAGTATGAGAAGAACTAAAGAAGTACAAATTGATCAAAGGTATTATGTACTTAGCATAGATCTGAAAATATGTAAAACAGAGTTGTAAGTGACTCAGATCATTATTGTATCAGTTTAACCATTGGTATAGAAAAATCTCTTAACCAAGTAGGATGTAAAAATCCTTATTATTACATTCTAATGAATGTTTAGTGTTTTCTTGTTGACCCCATAGTGAATGCATGGTCAATGGAGAACTGTTAGTTTTAAATCCTCTAATCAGGCCACATTTAATAGTGTGGATTTTAACCTTTAACAGGGTTGGATCTTCACCGAGCTCTCTTGAGAAGAGTGAAAATATTTTGGGTTACCGGTCCCCGGTGGTTTTTCCCTTAGTAGGGTTTCCATGTTAAAAATCTATGTGTCAATGTGAATGAATGATTGTGGATTGTTATTTTACTTTACACTTTATCTTATTGACATTGATTGGTAATCACAGTATTAATTTATTGATATTTGGTAAACACTATTGACTAAAGTTTGAGATACAAAATAAATTTCACCGAGCTGATTTATATGATTGAGTTTGTTTTGATGTACATCTAGAGGAATTTGGGACTGTAGGATAATTGATGAGAAAACTGAGTCTAACTAATTCACCCCCCTCTCAGTTATTATAAAATAAACTCTATGTTCTACTCCATCCAAGAAGATCCATATGGTATCAACATCATTAAGAAGCTTGTTCCCATTGGTTATTCCATCAACAAATTTTTGAAATTTCAAAAACCATCTTGGACTTCGACAGAAGAATAAGTAGAGCTCTCTGACTAAATCTTTGACATTTTCTACTATAAAATAATTGCTCACAATTTTAAAAGCTAGATTCATTTTATGGGTCATGCAATGAATGGAAGTCATATAGGGTGAACAAGAAGTTTGTAGCTTTATGAAAATACCATTCCTCTGACCTTGTATTATGGAAGCTCCATCCATTGCTACACATACCAACTTTTTTGCAAATCAAGTCATTCATGCCTGCATATTCAATTAAAGAACTCTTAACTAGTTGAAATAGAGTTTTCATTATTGCATTCTCCTTAATTTTAACAAAAAATAGTAGATGAGGTTGGTGGACATGATTATGTATAGTATAAAAATGCATGCATACCTAGGACACATTATCTATTCTTTTAAACTTCATCTAAAGACAATGCAATAAAGTTTGAATCTCTTAATTTTTTCCTTTTGATCTTTCTTTTCAACATCAGCAAGACAAATTGCTCATTCCCATCCATTGTTTACTAAACAATGAATATTAGGATAATTAGTAACTTTCAAAAAATCTAATAAAGCACTCATTCATGGGTATTCTATAATAGCACACCCTCTTCTCAAAATATAAAAAACAACACTTAATTGAATAACTTTTTCGAGTTGTTCTACTGTCATTGCTTTACAAAAAATGGCTTCAATATAACATTTATATTCAGCAAGTTTTGCCTATCTTTTCCAATGCACATTATATTCTAAGGCATTCTTAACATGTTGTATTTTCTCCTTTGTTTTCCATCTTATCTCTAATTTTTCAATTCCATCTATGATTGTTTTTCATAAACTTTACTGATATGTTTTTCTATGGTGTGGATTTTTAGCTGTAACCTCTTTTCATTTTTATGTTTCCAACGACAACTCTTACACCTACATTCTATTGGAGGCTCAACTTTATTCAGATTCTCCATTGGTTCAATGAAAGGATACTTTGAAACCCAATCAATTTGAAAATTCCTTGACATATCTCACTCCTGGCCCTTTTTTATTTGGATTTTATTTTCCCCTTTCGTGCATCATCATCATCTATGACATTGTCTTTGTCACCCAGGTCGATTGTCTCATTTGCGCTACCCTGGGTATCAACTAGAAAATATTCTTCAAGTTCTATTTCATCTAAGATATCAAGTTCGTCACCTTCTTTAATATTTGGTGCAAGTTGTGAATGTTGTAGTTTTGATGATGCACCTTCATCATTTTGACCACAAACATTGCCAAAGTATTAAGTTAAAGTTAAGGTTCTACATTTTTCTGTCCTCTCTTGGCCTTCGCCACATTTAAGTGTCTTACCCTTCTTCATTTTTGAGATCTCCAATGAAATAAAGGTTGAAAAAAACTATCTACTTGATTTAGAAGCAATAATAGACTATATGATTCATAGGCATGGCCATAGGGCCTACGATCTAAATGTCTGAGGTCTCCCCACTCAACAAGAATGAACTAAAAATTACAAACAGATTGAGATGAATAATATTATAACACTTTAAAAAAATGATCACTTACCTTTAGATTCTCAATGAGTAGTACTAGTAGTCAGAAATGCAACAGTGCTTGTTCCTAGTCTAAAACTTGGCCATTGATCTTAATTGAGAGCTCAAAACCAACCAAATTGTGTAAAAATAAAATTGATCTTTGATTATATTTATACCAATTTATATTTGGAAAATTCAAAGGTAATTTCAAATTGTGTATAAGTATTTGGCGAATCTCTCTTAATTCTATCATGTCTTATGTAAATGTAGGGTGAATCAAACCTCCACAAAAACATATATGTTATAATTTTATAGGGAATTTATGGACCAACCATTGGGATGAACTTATAATAAAAATGGAAAATATTGTGATGTATTAAGACACACTTATGAAAAATGCCAAGAAAATTGGGTCCTCGTGCCAATAGAACTTTTTATGGCTTTTGGTGAATTATGGTGGTCACTTACGACATGCTTCCAAAATTGTAGGCAAAAATATTAAATAGACCGTTTGGAAAACTTAGATTTTATTTGTCAAAACTTTATATCAATACAATTAATTAAATAAAAAATTGGGCGAATGGAAGTGCATTTGACAGAAAAAATTATAAAACTTGGGCGAACTGGCTACCCCGTTCGGTCCTGAATTATTTGACATTTTCAAAATGGTGACATGAAATATTCGTCAATTAGTGAATATTCGCCACTAAATTTTTCTCTAGCATCAATTTTACATTCGACACTTAGGATTCCTATCAAATAAATGTAACCACTATAGGGAAAAACACTAAGAGCATTCCAAGAAGACATGAAGCACACAAGGTACATCCTCATTGATGAGATGAGTTACATAGGACCAAAAATACTACTAAAGCTAGATGGTAGACTACAAAAGATTTTCCCCACTGACAACACATATGCATTGCTAGGGTATCCATAGTTTTTATTAGTGACCTTGCAAAACTACCACCCATAATGAACAGGTTTATCTATACATCACATTTGAATGCCATAACACTATGCAACCAATTTACAACAATTTTTGCCTTACACTATTTTGTCAACAAGGTGAAACTTCAATGAAAACATAATTCTATCAAGCATTGTACAACATGTGGAATATAGATCCATGATAATAAGATTGAAAATTATAAATGACACACAAAAACAAAAAACTTACAATATGTGAAAATGTACAATTTAACAATTCAATACGCCTATTTGCTACTAATGATTTTGTAAGACTACACAATAGAAGAATGCTATAACAACTAAATTGTCCAATTGCGATGAGTATTGAAACAAGTAGAAGAAGAAAATAGATATCAAAACTAACGATGAAAAACTTGACAAATAAGTGCTACTATGGAAAGGCCAATGAATAATTCTCACAACCATATATGAACACAAGAAAGACTTGTAAATTGACCTATTGGCAAATTTATTGACATCATTTATAGTCCTAGATCCATGCCACTAGACATTCCAACATATATATTAGTAAGGATTGATACCTACAGTGGGCCACCATGGAATAAAGATGACCCAAATTCTATACCAATAATAATTTTATCACTAGGTAATCGTAAGAGAATACCACTCGCAATGGCATGGGCTATTACCATACACAAATCCCAAGGGTTTAACATTGTGCAAAGAAACAATCAACATTGGAAAAATAGAAAGACAAGGATTGACATTTATAGTTATATCCAGAGTCAAATAATTAGGCAACCTCTATATTGAACTAACATTCTCCTTTGAGTAGTACTTAGACTACAAAACAATTTGTACACAATTAAAAAAAAAAAAAGGAAGGTCAATTACAACAACTATCTATCTAAAAAAATAAGGTATATAATTTTGAGCCCAATCTCTTTTGCACTTTTAGAAATAGACCATGTCGCATGAATTATATTTTTACACATTTTTCATTTACATGTAGCGCTCATCTACAAGAAGATGATATTAATGGTTTACATATTTTCATTCTTGCAACCAGGACTCATCTATGAGAGCTCAAGATTAGCAATGAACATTGACTACACTCGATTACTCATTTGAATTATTGTGACTTAAATATTTTTTTATTACAAAATGTTCACTTATATACATCACTTAAATAAAAAATCATTATCTTTCAATGTGCAAATATCACACAAAGATATCTTCAAGAGAATAATGTCAAGAACAAAGTAGTCATCATGAAAACCAACAACAAATGTGTTTAGATTAATTAATTTTGACATTTTACAAATATTTTGAATGCATCACCACTCAAAATATTTTTTTTGCAATCATTCATATTTGGGATTTCATGTTTTCCAATATCTATTGGTATTAGCATAACCATCACACCTACTTTGGGTGCAAGCACTAGTTATTTTTCATGTTGCAAATGTTTTAACATATATTTTGTCTTTTAAGTACATCAATAATTTAATTGTACCATTTACATTGGATACTTAAGTACTTGTTTTAGCATTAACTTTATCCTTTTTAACTTGTCGATGCTCTAATATGGAACATTTATGTTTAACCTTTAGCATCTGTAATCTATATTTTAATGTTTTTTTTTGTTTCACCATTTTCCTTTATTTTAGCTAACCATTGCCTTGACTCTATTTTCATTTAGGAATGAGTATTAAAACTCAAAATTATTAAGCTACTAATATATTCTTGTAGGGTTCATTTATCTTAAACTAGTCAACTTCAAATTTTATATTATTTTTAATGCATTTATTAGATCTTATAAATTTGTTTACATGATTTATCTTAATTATTATTTTATATTTTTTATACTTCTATCTTTAATTTTGACATTATTTTTATCATATAATAATATTTCTTTCTTATTATTATTGTATATTTTATCTAATTCATATCTTATATTTATTTAATATATCATAATTCCTCTTGTTTTTCTCATTTCCTAGTTTTTCATTATTTCTATTATTTACTTTCTTTTGTACATGAATAATAGCTTTTGGGTATATGCACAAAGATGGGGGACCAAAAAGATGCCAAATCTTTTTTTGGTCCCCCAAAAGTAATAGGGTGCACACACTATGGCTTGGATTGCCCAAGTCTAATGCCTGGGAAATCAAAGAAAATAGTGTGTGCACACTACAGTGTGTACACTATATAACACGTACATGCTATGTAACATTAAGAAAATTCTAAAGGGAGGGAGAGAGAGAAAGTCCAACAGGCCTTGCTAGACCAATTCCATCACTAGGAAAATACATAAAATGTAATATTTCCTTTCTTATACTTAAGTTGCATTTTATGTATATACTTTTAGGATGTTTGAGAGTGGTTTCATCTTTATAGAAGTTAAGATAAAGATTATGGATTTTGATGGTTTTTTAGAAAATTTTAGACATGGCCGAATTTCAGGAATCACCACATTGTCTTCAGCATGATTCTCAAGGGACTATTGATTTTAACCTTAAGCCCTTGACTTGTGCATGATCATTTAAGGATAATTTCTCATTGTATTGTTTATGCTATGGTTTGTTTGGAAATTTACATGTATGTTTAACCATGTTAGGGGGGAGAGAGAGAGAGAGAGAGAGAGAGAGAGAGAGAGAGACTTATGACCCCTTAGAATGCATTAGGACCCCTTACCATATATCTTAGGGTTCCTAAAGGGTCCTAGGGGTAACTAAGGTGTTCTAGGAAACATTAATGTGTCGTATGACCCATTAAGACCACCAACAAACCCATAGGACCCCTTACCATTAATTTGTGTATGGTAAGGGGTCCTAGGACACATTAATGTGTTCTAGGACCCGTTAACAACCTTTACAAACCCTGAGATGTAGAGAAAGGGTTCTTCAAGGTCCCTAAGGAGTGATAAGGGGTCCTAGGATACATTACTATGTCTTAGGACCCCTTATGACCCATTAGGACACCTTAGGACCCCTTATCATACATCTAAGGGGTTGCAAAGGGACCTAAGGGGTCATAAGGGGTTCCAGGACACATTAATATGTCCTAGGACCCTGTAATAGCACTTACAACCCCTTAGGACCCTTTAACAACCCTTATGACCCATAAGATGTAGAGAGAGGGGTCCTAGAGGGTCTTGGGGGTCATGAGGGCTCCTAGGACACATTACCATGTCCTAGGACCCCTTATGATACCTTAGGACCCCTTACCATACAGCTTAGGGGTCCTAAAGGGTCGTAATGGGTCATAAGGGGTCCTAGGACACATTATTGTGTCTTAGGACCCCTTAAGACCCCTTAAACACCATTACAAGCCCTAAGATATAGAGAGGGGGCTTCAATGATCCTAAGTGGTCATAAGGCATCCCAGAACACATTAATGTATCCTAGGACCACTAGTGACCCCTTACGACCCCTTACCATACATCTTATGTGGCATAAAGGGTCATAAGGGGTTCTAAGGGGTTATAGGACATGTTACTGTGTCATATGAGCCCTTAAGACCCCTTACAACCCCTTATGACACATTACCATTCACTAGTGTATGGTAAGGCATCCTAAGGGGTTGTAAGGGGTCTAAAGGGTCTTAGGACACATTAATGTGTCCTAAGACACCTTAAAAACCCTTAAGGAGCTTAATAGTTAGAGAGAGGGGTCTTCAAGGGTCCTAAAGGGTTAGAATGGGTCCTAGGGACACATTAATGTGTCCTATGACCCATTTTGACCCTTAGGGAACCTTAGGACCCCTTACCATACATCTTAGGGATTGTAAAGACTCTTAAGGGGTCATAAGGGGTTCTAAGACACATTAATGTGTCCTAGGACCCCTTAAGACCACTTACAACCCCTTAGGACCCCTTAACAAGTCTTATGCCCCCTAAGATGTAGAGAGAGGGGTTGTAGAGGGTCATAGGTGTCCTAGGACACATTGACATGTCTTAGGACCCCTTATGATCCCTTAGGACCCCTTACCATACATCTTATGGATCCCAAAGGGTCACAATGGGACATAAGCAGTCCTAGGACACATTATTGTGTCATAGAACCCCTTAAGACCCCTTAACCACCCTTACAACCCCTCAGATGTAGAGAGGGGTCTTCAATGATCCTAAGTGGTCATAAGGCATCCTAGGACACATTAATGTGTTCTATGACCATGTATGACCCCTTAAAACCCCTTACCATACATCTTCAGTGTTGTAAAGGGTCTTAAGGGGTCATAATGGGTTCTAGGACATGTTAATGTGTCATATGACCCCTTAAGACCCCTTACAACCCCTTAGGACACATTACCATTCACTAGTGTATGGTAAGGCATCCTAAGGGGTATAAGGGGTCTAAGGGGTCCTAGGACACATTAATGTGTCAAAAGACATGGCCTTAACAACCCTTATTAATCTTAATATGTAGAGCGAGGAGTCTTCAAGGGTCCTAAAGGGTAAAAAGGGCTCTTGTCCTAGGACCTCTTTTGACCCTTAGGAGACCTTAGGACCCCTTACCATACATCTTAGTGATCCTAAAGACTCTTAAGGGGTCATAAGGGATTATAAGACACATTAATGTGTCCTAGGATCCCTTAAGACCACTTACAAACTCTTATGACCCCTTACCATTAATTAGTGTATGGTAAGGAGTCGTAAGGGGTATACAGGGTCATAAGGCACGTTAATGTGTCTTAGGACCCCTTAACAACCCTTACGGCCCATAATATGTAGAGAGGGGGTTCTAAAAAGGCCCTAAGGAGTCATAAGGGGTCCTAAGACAAATTACTATGTCTTAGTACCCTTTATGACCCATTAGAACACCGTAGGAACCCTTATCATACATCTTAGGGATTGTAAAGGGTCCTAAGGGGTCATAAGAGGTTCTAAGACATTTTAATATGTCCTAGGACCCATTAAGACCACTTACAACCCCTTATAACCCCTTAACAAGTCTTATGACCCCTAATATGTAGAGAGAGGGGTCCTAGAGGGTCATAAGGGGTCCTAGGACACATTACCATGTCCTAGGACCCCTTATGATCCCTTAGGACCCATTACCATACATCTTAGGGGTCACAATGGGTCATAAGGGGTCCTAGGACACATTATTGTGTCTTAGGACCCCTTAAGACCCCTTAGCAACCCTTACAACCCCTAAGATGTAGAGAGGGGTCTTCAATGATCTTAAGTGGTCATAAGGCATCCTAGGACACATTAATGTGTCCTATGACCACTTATGACCCATTACCATACATCTTCAGTGTCGTAAAGGGTCCTAAGGGGTAATAATGGGCTCTAGGACATGTTAATGTGTCATATGACCCCTTAAGACCCCTTACAAACCCTTATGATACATTACCATTCACTAGTGTATGGTAAGGCATCATAAGGGGTATAAGGGGTCTAAGGGGTCCTAGGACACATGAATGTGTCATAAGACACCTTAACAACCCTTATGACCCTTAAGATGTAGATTGAGGGGTCTTCAAGGGTCCTAAAGGGTCATAAGGGGTCCTAGGACACATTAATGTGTCCTAGGACCCTTTTTGACCCTTAGGAAACCTTAGGAACCCTTACCATACATCTTAGGGATCATAAAGACCATTAAGGGGTCATAAGGGATTGTAATACACAGTAATGTGTCCTACGATCCCTTAAGACCACTTATAAACTCTTAGGACCTCTTACCATTCATTAGTTTATGGTAAGGGGTCCCCAGGGGTCATAAGGGGTATAAGGGGTCATATGGAACATTGATGTGTCTTAGGGCCCCTTAACAACCCTTACAACCCATAAGATATAGAGAGAAGGTTCTAAAAAGGCCTTAAGAAGTCATAAGGGGTCCAAGGAAAAATTACTGTCTTAGGACCCCTTATGACCCATTATGACACCTTAGGACCCCTTATTATACATCTTAGGGATTGTTAAGGATCCTAAGGGGTCATAAGAGGTTATGACATAGTAATGTGTCCTAAGACCCATTAACAACCCTTACAACATCTAATATGTAGAGAGAGGGATCCTAAAGGGTACTAAAGGGTCATAAGGTGTCCTTGGATATATTAAAGTGTCATAGGACCCCTTACCCTACATATTAGGGGTGCTAAAGGTCCTAAGGGATCATAAGGGGTCCTAGGACACATTAATGTTTTATATGACCCATTATGACCTTGTAGGACCAATTACCATACATTTTAAGCATCCTAAAAGGTTTTAAGGGCTCATAAGGGGTCCTATGACACATTAATGTGTCTTAAGACCCCTTACAACCCCTTAGGACACATTATCATTCACTAATGTATGGTGAGGCATTATAAGGGGTTGTAAGGGGTATAAGGTGTCCTAGGACACATTAATCTATCATAAGGCACCTTAAAAACCCTTATGACCCTTAATATGTAGAGAGAGGGGTCTTCAAGGGTCCTAAAGGTTCATAAGGGGTCCTTGGACACATTAATGTGTTCTAGGACCCCTTTTGACCCTTAGGACACCTTAGGACCCCTTACCATACATACTAGGTATTGTAAAGGGTCCTAAGGGGTCATAAGGAGTTCTAGGACACGGTAATATGTCATATGACCCCTTAAGACCACTTACAATCCCTTAGTGATCCTTACAATTAATTAGTGTATGGTAAGGGGTCGTAATGGGTTCTAAGGGTTCCTATGATACATTGATGTCTCCTACGACCCCTTAACAACCCTTACAACCCCTAAGATGTAGAGAGAGGGATATTCAAGGGTCCTAAGGGGTCATAAGGGGTTGTAGGACACATTAATGTGTCATAGTACCCCTTATGACCCCTTAGCATACATCTTAGGGATCCAAAAGGGTTGTAAGGGGTCATAAGGGATCCTACAACACATTAATGTGTCTTAGGACCCCTTCTGACCCCTTCTAGGACCCCTTGACATTGTTTAGTGTATGGTAAGCAGTCTTAAGAGGTTTTAAGGGGTCTAAGGTGTCTGAGACACATTAATGTGTGGACTATGACCCCTTAAAAACCCTTACAACCCATAATATGTAGAGAGAGGGGTATTAAAAGGTCATAAGGGGTCTTAGTACACATTAATGTGTCCTATGACCCCTTATGATCCCTTATGACACCTTACAACACCTTTCAATATATATTAGGGGTATTAAAGGGTCCTAAGGGATCAAAAGAGGTTCTATCAAACATTAATGTATCCTAGTACCTCTTAATACCCCTTATGAATCCTTACCATACATTAGTGTATGTTAAGGGGTCCTAAGGGGTGTTAGGGACTCCTATGACTTGGTAGTGTGTCCTATGACTCATTAACAACCCTTAAAACACCTAATATGTAGAGAGAGGGGTCATAAAGGGTACTAAGGGGTCCTATGGCATATTAAAGTGTCCTAGGACCCTTAGGACCCCTTACCCTACATCTTAGGGATGTTAAAGGGGCATAAGAGGTCATAAGGGGTTATAGGACCCCTTATTAACCCTTAGAAAAAATTACCATACATATTAAGGGTCATAATTGGTAATAAGGGGTCATAAGGGATCCTATGACACATTAATGTGTCTTAAGACCCCTTACAAGCCCTTAGGAAACATTACCATTCACTAGTGTATGGTAAGGTGTCCTAAGGGGTTGTAAGGGGTCTAAGGGGTCCTAGGACATATTAATGTGTCATAAGAAACCTTAACAACTCTTATGACTCTTAATATGTAGAGAGAGGGGTATTCAAGGGTCCTTAAGGGTTAGAAGGGGTCCCATGACACATTAATGTTCCCTAGGACCCTTTTGACCCTTAGGAAACCTTAGGATGCCTTACCATACATATTAGGGGTCATAAAGGCTCTTAAGGGTTCATAAGGGATTCTGAGACACATTAATGTGTCCTAGGATCCCTTAAGACCACTTACAAACTCTTAGGACCCCTTACCATTCATTAGGGTATGGTAAGGGGTCCTTAGGGGTCATAAGGGGTATAAGGGGTCATAAGGAACATTAATGTGAGGACCCCTTAACAACCCTTAAAACCCCTAAGATGTAGAGAGAGGGGTCTTCAAGGGTTGTAAGGGGTGATAAGGGGTTATATGACACATTAATATGTCCTAAAACTCCTTATGACCCCTTAGGACACCTTACAAACCCTTATTATACATCTTAGGGATCTTAAAGTGTCCTAAGGAGTCATAAGGCATTCTAGGACACATTAATGTGTTTGAGAACACCGTAAGACCCCTTACGACATCTTACCATATATTAGTGTATGGTAAGAGGTCCTAAGGGGTCTAAAGAGGTCCTAAGACACAATGATGTGTTCTAGGTCAAGTTAACAATCCTTATGACACCTAAAATGTAGAGAGAGGATTCCTAAAGGGTATTAAGGGGTCACTAGGGATCCTAGGATACCTTATGACCCATTTCCCTACATCTTAGGTGTGCTAAAGGGTCCTAAGGGGTCGTAAGGGGTTTTGGGACAAATTAATGTATCTTAGTACCCCTTAAGGCCCCCTTACATTAGTGTATGGTAAGGGGTCCTAAGGTGTCTTAAAGGGTACTACAACATAGTAATGTGTCTTAGGACCCCTTATGACCCCTTACAATTCATTATTCTATTTTAAGGGGTCAGAAGGGGTCCTACAACACAATAATGTGTCTTAGGACCCCTTAAGACCACTAACGACTCCTTAGCACCCCTTACCATTCATTAGTGTATGGTAAATTTTCTTAAGGGGTTGTAAGGGGTCTAAGAGGTCCTACAACACATTAAAAACCCTTAAAACCCCTAAGATTTTGAGAGAGCAGTCCTCGAGGGCCCTAAGGGGTTTTAGGACATGTTAATGTGTCCTAGGATCCCTTATGACCCCTTAAGACCCCTTATCATACATCTTAGGCATCTTAAAATTTTGTAAGGGGTCATGAAGGGTCCTAGGACACATTAATGTCTCTTAGGACTCCTTAAGACCCCCAAGGACCCCTTACCATTCATTAGTGTATTGTAAGGGGTCCTAGGAGGTTGTAAGGGGTCTAAGGGGTCCTAGGACACATTA
This sequence comes from Thuja plicata, assembly GCA_018584345.1. NCBI lineage: Eukaryota > Viridiplantae > Streptophyta > Pinopsida > Cupressales > Cupressaceae > Thuja > Thuja plicata. The sequence goes on along the minus strand of MU223165.1, from coordinate 1,313,044 downwards.
ATGTGTCTTAGGACCCTTAAAAATCCTACGACCCCTAAGATATAGAGAGAGGGGTCCTAAGGGGTTCTACGACACATTAATATGTCTTAAGACCCCTTAGGACCCCTTACAATGCATATTAGGGTTCATAAGGTGTCCTAGTACACATTAATGTGTCTTAAGACCTCTTAAGACCCCATACCATTCATTAGTGTATGGTAAGGGGTCTTGGGACATATTAATGTATCCTAGGACCCCTTGAAAATCCTTAGGATCCTTAAGATTTAGAGAGAGGGGTCCTAAGGGGTCGTAATGGGTCCTCACTTTCTCTCTTTGTAATGAATCCTATGACTATTAATGTGTTCTAAGGGGTTTTAATGGGTATTGATGTGTTATAATGGGTCTTAATGGGTCCTAAGGGGTCGTAATGGGTCCTAAGGGTTCCTAGGGCCATTTTTAACCCATTAGAACCCCTAAGGAAACATTAGGACACATTAGAGCCCATTAGTGTGTCCTACAATTATTAATACATTCTAAGGGGTCCTAAGAGGTCCAAATGTATCCTAAGAGGTTCTAATGGGTCTTAATGTGTCCTAAGGGGTTGTAATGGGTCCTAAATGGTTGTAGGACCACTTAGGACCCATTATGACCCCTTATGATACATTAGAACCACTTAGAACTCTAAAGAGTGTCCTACGATGATTAATGTGCTCTCTCTCTCTCTGTCACACACCTTCTCTCTCTAATGGGTTCTATGACTATTAATGTGTTCTAAGGGGTCCTAATGGGTCTTAATGGGTCCTAAGGGGTCCTAATGGGTCCTAAGGGTTCCAAGGACCAATTAAAACCCATTAAAACCCCTTAAAAAACATTATTAAACATTAGAACATATTAGAGCCCATTAGTGTGTCCTACGATGATTAATGTGTTCTAAGGGGTCTTAAGAGGCCCTAATGTGTCCTAAGGGATCGTAATGGGTCCTAAGGAGGTTTAGGGCCACTTAGGACCCATTATAACCCCTTATGATACATTAGAACCACTTAGAACCCTAAAGAGTGTCCTTAATCAAGTCAAGGGCTTAAGGTTATAAACAATAGTCCATTGAGAATCATGCTGAAGACAATGTGTTGATTCCTGAAATTTGGGTAAGTCTTAAATTTCCTAAAAACCTTCAAAATCTAGAATCTTTATCTTAACTCCTATGAAGTTGAAACCACTCTCAAAAATCCTAAAAGTATATACATTAAATGTAACTTAAGTATAAGAAAGGAATGTTACATTTTATGTATTGACCTAGTGTTGGAATTGGTTTGGCACAGCCTATTGGGCTTTCTCCCTCCTCCCTTAAGCCTTTTCTTAAGGTTTACATAGCACGTAACCATAAATTTACATAGCGTGCATGCACTATAGCACATGAGTGCTTTGAACTGTATTGAAGTTTACCAAGCCTAAGGCTTGGATTTTCCTTGGAAATCTAACCCAAAGGCTTGGAGGATTCAAATAGGTCTGAGATGTGCTTCACCAAACCTACAAAAAATTAATATTTTTTCTTGTGTTCTCCTTGTCAGGTTTGTACATGGTTCAATAATGATAAAATCAGATGACATGATATTGTAGATCTCTGTTAGCTATCTACCCATATTCTCATGGTGATAGGGGTGCATCACAACCTATTTAGCAACCTTCAACTTCTCCTCCCTCTCAAGGTATTACTCCTAAGTGACATTTTGGAGGGTTTTTTTGTTGGTCTTCTTGTGGAACTCCTAGGTCGTTCTCTAGTGGTGCTTCCAATTGGTTCAATTTCAGAAAACTAGAGTTGGCTATTTCTTCATCCTGTGATGATCAAGATAAATAAAAAGATGATGAGGGGTGTAACCTTCTTGTTGGCACTCCCAACACTGCTAATGTATGGATAAGTCAAGTGACAAGTACCCTTCATTTTTTTGAAATTTCAAAAATTATTTTGGACTTCAACAGAAGAATAAGTAGAGCTCTTTGAATAAATCTTTGAAATTTTTTACTAGAGGATAATTTCTCACAATTTTAAAAGCTAGATTCATTTTATGGGTCATGCAATGAATGGAATTCATGAAGGGTGAACAAGAAGTTTGTAGCTTTATGCAAAGATCATTCCTCTGACCTTGTATTATGGAAGTTCCATCCACTCCTACACATACCAACTTTTTCGCAAATCAAGTCATCCATACCTGCATATTCGATTAAAGAACTCTTAACTAGTTGAAATAGAGTTTATGTTATTACACTCTCCTTCATTTTAGCAACAAATAGTAGATGAGGTTGGTGGACATGATTATGTACAGTATAAGCATGCATTCATACCTAGGACACAGTATCTATTGTCGTAACTTCATCTAAGGACAATGCAATAAAGTTTGACACTCTTATTTTTTCCTTTATATCTTTCTTTTCAACACCAGCAAGACAAATTTCTCTTTCCCATCCATTGTTCACCAACCAATGACTATTAGGATAAATAGGAACTTTCAAAAACTCTAATAAAGTGCTCATTCATGGGTAGTGTGTCATAGCACACCCCTTTCTCAAAATATAAAAACAACACTTAATTGAACAACTTTTCCCAGTTATTCTACTATCACTACTTTACAAAAAATGGCTTTAATAGAACCTTTGCATTCAATAGGCTTTGCCTATCTTTTCCAATACACATTATATTCTAAGGAATTCTTAACATGTTTTCATTGCTCCTTTATTTTCCATCTTATCGCTAATTTTTCAATTCCATCTATGATTTGTTTTTCATAAACTTTATCGATATGATTTTCTATGGTGTCAAGTTTTAGTTTTAACCTCTTTTCCTTTTTATGTTTCTAACTACAACTCTTACACCTACATTCTATTGGAGGCTCAACTTTCTTCAGATTCTCCATTGGTTCAATGAATGGATACTTTGACACCCAATCAATTTGAAAATTCCTTGACATATCTCACTCCCGACCTATTTTTTATTTGGATTTTTTTTTCCGCTTTCGTGCATCATCATCATCTACGACATTGTATTTGTCACCCAAGTCTATTATCTCATTTGCGCTGCCATAGGTATCAACCGGAAAATATTCTTCAAGTTAATTTTCATTTGGGATATTAGGTTTGTCACCTTCTTTAATATTTGGTGCAAGTTGTGATTGTTGTAGTTCTGGTGATGCACCTTCATCATTTTGACCAAAAACATTATCAAAGTATAAAGTTAAAGTTAAGGTTCTACATTTTTTTGGCCTCTCTTGGCCTTCGCCACATTTCAGAGTCTTACCCTTATTCATGTTTGACATCTCCAATGAAATAAAGGTTGTAAAAAACTATCTACTTGATTAAGAAGCAATAATAGACTATATGATTCATTGGCCATAGGGCCTACAATCTAGATGTCTGAGGTCTCCCCACTCAAAAAGAATAAACTAAAAATTGCAAATAGATTGAGATGAATAATATTATAAAACTCTAAAAAAATGATCACTTACCTTTAGATTCTCAATGAGTAGTACTAGCAGTCGGACATACAACAATGCTTGTTCCTAGTCTGAAACTTGGCTATTGATCTGAATCGAGAGCTCAAAACCAACCAAATTGTGTAAAAATGAAATTGATCTTTGATTGCATTTATACCAATCCATATTTGGTGAATTCAGTGGGAATTTTAAATGTTATAAAATTATTTGACGAATCTCACTTAATTCTATTATTTTTTATGTAAATCTAGGGTGAATCAAACCTCTACAAAAATGTATATGCTATAATTTTCTAGGAAATTTATGGACCAACCATTTGGACGAACTTATAATAGAATTGGTGAATATTGTAATGTATTAAGACACGCTTCTGAAAAATGCCAAGAAAATTAGTTCCTCATGAAAATAGAACTTTTTATGGCTTTTGGTGAATTATGGTCGTCAATTACGACATGCTTCCAAAATTGTTGGCAAAAATATTAAATAGACCGTTTGGAAAACGTAGATTTTATTTGTCAAAAATTTATATCAATACAATTAATTAATAAAAAAAATGGGCGAATGGAAGTTCATTTGACAGAAAAAATTATCAAACTTGGTCAAACTGGCTACCCCGTTTGGTCCTGAATTATTTGACATTTTCAAAATGGTGACATGAAATATTTGCCAATTAATGAATATTCACCACTAAATATTTCTCTAGTGTCAATTGTACATTCGACACTTAGGATTCCTATCAAATAAATGCAACCACTACAGGGAAAAACACTAAGAACATTCCAAGAAGACATGAAGCACACAAGGTACATCCTCATTGATGAGATGAGTTACATAGGACCAAAACTACTACTAAAACTAGATGGTAGACTACAAAAGATTTTCCCCACCGACAACACATATATATTGCTAGGGTATGCATAATTTTAATTAGTGACCTTACACAACTACCACCCATAATGAACAAGCCTATCTATACATCACATTTGAATGCCATAACACTATGCAACCAATTTACAGCAATTGTCACCTTACAATGTTTTGTCAACAAGGTGAAACTCCAATGAAAACATAAATTTGGCAAGCATTGCTCAACATGTGGAATGTAGAGCCAAGATAGGAAGATGACAACTATCAATGACACACACAAACAAAAAACTTACAATATGTGAAAATGTACAATTTAACAATTCAATACACCTATTTGCTACTAATGGTTTTGTAAGACTACACAATAGAAGAATTCTAAAATAACTAAATTGTCCAGTTGCGATGAGTATTGCGACAAGTAGAAGAAGAAAATAGATATCAAAACTAATGATGAAAAAATTGACAAATAAGTGCTACTATGGAAAGGCCAATAAATAATTCTCACAACCAAATATAAACACAAGCAAGACTTGTAAATCAACCTATTGGCAAATTTATTGACATCATTTATAGTCATGGCTCCATGCCACTGGACATTCCAACATACATAATAGTAAGGATTGATACCTATAGTGGGCCACCATGGAATAAAGATGACCCAAATTCTATACCAATAGTACCTTTATCACTAGGTAATCATAAGAAGATACCACTCGCAATGGCATGGGATATTACCATACACAAATCTCAAGGGTTTAACATTATACAAAGAAACAATCAACATTGGAAAAATAGAAAGACAAGGATTGACATTTATAGTTATATCCGGAGTCAAATAATTAGGAAACCTCTATATTGAAGTAACATTCTCCTTTGAGTGGTACTCTAGACTACAAAACAATTTGTACACAATTATAAGAAAAAAGAGGAAGCTCAATTACAATGTAACTATCTGTAAATGATAAAATATTAATAATATAGTGATATATGTGTGTAGAGGGATGTAATGGAGAGATATGTGTGATTATTTAGAAATGGTATTGAGGGGAAGATAATATTCTCTTCCTAGCCCCAAATTTCACAAAGGAAAGATCCACTTTGATCAACCATAAGAAAATGGTTAATGCACAAATGCATCAATCGATCAGAAATAAGAAGAAAGAAGAAAGCCTTACAATCCCGAATAATGGATGGAGAGTAAATAATATAATTTATTGAAACCTTAATTGAAATGAATTGAAGACAAGTACTAACCTAAAAATATAGAAGACCCGGAAAAGCCTATTTTCTGATGTTTGTGTTGAGTTTCGGGAAATTCTGCAACCAGATCTAGAATTACAACGCAGAGACAGACAAAACTCAAAAATATTTTTATTTTATGAGTTAGGTCAACCTTGACCTCTTTATAGGGGCATAATTGTACCCCAAAATGTTGACCTCAACCTACACTGCTCCAAAAGAAATTATGTTCGTAGATCCTCAAAGTTGGCCGAAAAGGGTATCCAAATCTTCTCTTAGATTTGTTGTCTTGTACCTATACCTTGCTTGTATAGAAACTCTTGTGGATGATTCGAATCGTTGGATCTACAATTATGTGTGCACAAAATGAATATAGAATGTAGAATGTAGAATGTATGATGTAGGATGTCTCAAATCAATTGATTTTAGATCTTCAACACCAATCTTGAATGGATCTTGGAATAGGAAGAGGCTTGCATGGATGTGGATGGAGAAATCTTCAACAAGAAGGCTCCATAGAGCTTGAAACCTTCAATGGCTACTAATTGATCTCCTTGATGAATTTAATTCTTGAATATATTTGAATGCTTTAATGCTTGAGAGTGGATGATTGTTTCAATAGATCATGAATAGAGTTTGGATGAATGAACTTGCTTCTTGCGTCTTTCACACTTATTCTTCTTGCTTAGATGGTTGTTAGAAAAAATGAGAGGAGAAGGCTTCCTTATATATAAATATAGGGCACAATATTCTAGAGAGGCCTGCATAGGAGAATTAAATTCCAATTAGACCTATATCCCTAGAAGTGGACCTATATTAAATATAATTTTAAGAGTCATTGCCTCGAAGACCGAAACAGCTGACACGAAAGCGGGAATTAAATCTTTTCGAAGCCCGACATCTGGAAACCACAGAAACTTGAAAATTGGACCCTGGGTCAGGGTCAAGGTCGACTCTGACCTAGGTTAGGGTTGAGTTTGAACCTGACCTAGGTTAGGGTCGAGGTCAACCTTGACCCCGAGGTCAAGAAACTCTGATTTGCAAATCAGGGTGCCAGAAACAGGCCGGAGAGAAGTGGAAAATGGGGCAAAACAGGGGGAAAAACCAGATCAAAGTCAAAGACCCATTCAAGGTGCTTGACATGACCCCAAACTACTTACTTGGAGGGATAAACCATTCCAAAATGGAAGTGCTTCTATTTTTTTACTATACACTATCTATCAAAAAAAAAAAGGTATGTAATTTTGAGCCCAATCTCTTTTGCACTTTTAGCAATAAACCATGTTGCATGAATTATATTTTAACACATTTTTAATTTTACATGTAGTGCTCATCTACAAGAAGATGATATTAATGGTTTACATATTTTCATTCTTGTAACCAGGACTCATCTAGAGGAGCTCAAGATTAGTGCTGAACATTGACTACACTCAATTACTCATTTGAACTATTGTGACTTAAATAATTTTTTATTACAAAATGTTCACTTACATCACTTAAATAAAAAATTATTATCTTTCAATATGCAGATATCACACAAAGATATCTTCAAGAGAACAATGTCAAGAACAAAGTAGTCATCACGACAACCAACAACAAATGTGTTTAGATTAATTAATTTTGACATTTTACAAATATTTTGCATACATCACCACTCAAAATATTTTTTTTGCATTCATTCATATTTGGGATTTCATGTTTTCCAATATCTATTGCTCTTGGCGTAACCATCACACCTACTTTGGGTGCAAGAACTAGTTATTTTTCATGTTGTAAATGTTTTAACATCTATTATGTCTTTTAGGTACACCAATAATTTAATTGTACCATTCACATTAGATACTTAAGTGCTTTTTTAGCATTAACTTTCTCCTTTTTAGTGTCTATGTTCTAATATGGAACATCTATGTTTACCGTTTAGCATCTGTAATCTTTATTTTAATGTTTATTTTGTTTCACCATTTTCCTTTATTTTAGCTAACCATTCTCTTGACTCTATTTTTCATGTAGGAATGATCATTGAAACTCAAAATTATTAAGCTACTAATACGTTCTTGTAGGGTTCATTTATCTTAAACTAGTCAACTTGAAATTTTATATTATTTTTAATGCATTTATTAGATCTTATAAATTTGTTTACATGATTTATCTTAATTATTATTTTATTTTTTTTATTCTTTTATCTTTAATTTTGACATTATTTTTATCATATAATAATATTTCTTTCTTCTTATTATTATATGTTTTATCTAATTCATATCTTTTTTTTTATCGGTAATGTGTAATTTTATTGATATTTTTAAAAAGAGGTTACATCGTTGCCCAGCATGGCTACAAAATGATAACAGTTCCAAATTTCAAACCAAAAGACGCTGCATACACTTCAAAATTCCCCTAACTTACTATTGGAGACCATATTTGACTATGACTATACATAAAACAACCCAAAAAACCCAACCCACACACTTAACCAAACCAGGCCGCGACCTCCTCCTTGGAGAAGATCTAGAATCCACCGCCACCATCCACCATGTTTGTACCCTGCTCGCAACCCGTGCCACCTTCACCAATTTCATCACCTGACTCCTGAGCTCTGCGCTTCGCCTTGGTCACCTTCCCACCGTATTTTTCTGTGATTTGCCTCCGCACCTGGGGTCTTCCGTCTTCACCCACAGCTGCAGTGGATTTAATTAGGGTGCACTTGCATATCCTTCTCCCAAGCCAGTCTCCTTCTTGCGCCTCCAACTTCCTCTTTGCCAAAACATCCTTCAGTTCCTTCCACCTAGTGTGCGCTCGTGCGAGGTGGGTATCCTCGGGGCTGGCCGATGACTAGACAACTAGCGGCTGAAGCTCACGATGCCCATTGCCGATTGTATGCACCCTAAAATGGTCGCCTAGACTTTGGGCCCCATTTATTATTTTATCAATTTATCAAATTTCTGAATCAATGCTTTGGAACATTTTCAATTCAAATAAATTTCCTTGATCAAATTGTAATTAATTCAATTAATTCAATTATTTCAATATTTCCTAAGGTTTGATCATTTTTATTTAATTAAAAGATTTAATCTCCCTTTTAATTAAATGAAATTCCTCTTATTTAATTAAAAGATTTAACCTCCCTTTTAATTAAATAAAGTTCCTCTTATTTAATTAAATTCAATTTCCCCCATTTAATTAAATAAATTTCTTCTAATTTATTTAATTGAAAGAAAACCCCTATTTTAATTAAATGAATAAAATTCCCCACTTAAAGCACTTTATTTGTTGAAAAAGGAAATGAATTAAATTAAAAATTAAATAAAAATCTCTTTTTCTTCACATCTTTCTAAGTGGTGGGTTTTTGCCTCTTAATCATAGCCTTTGATTT
>MU223165.1:1281528-1303825 GCA_018584345.1 Thuja plicata | reverse complement strand
TGAGGGCCTTCATTTTACATTTTTACACATCCATGACTAGAGAGCTATGGATCGATATTTGAGGCCTCATTCTTGAGCAACCTTGAATGGAATGATTCATAGAAGTGTGACAACATTTACGCACACACCGATCATACAGATAGGGTCATTTCCTTTGTGTAGGCCGACACCCACCTCAGTCGTTTGCAACACCTCTTCAATACCATCAATCCATTTGATGGCCATACATTGCTTGACCACTGCCCACACTTCATCTTTGGATTCTGACACCATTAGGCCTAGCCCCACAAACAATGAGGACACATCAAGATTGGTGTGAGGTTTCCACCAATTTTGCAAATAGTGCTCGCCAAAAATTTCATCGAGTGCAGTCCAGAAGTCATCCCCGTCCTCTATAAATATATTGCCAAGCCTTTTCACCATAATCGGTCCCACAAATACAAGAATTTGTCCATCTGTCCGCAATGATAAATTATCCTACATCTTTCTATGCTCTACGGGCTTTCTTGCGATGCTCTGTATTTCTTTCTGCCTCGACTTTAGCTTAAAAAGGTTTTCGAAGCCTCTCAAACACGACATTCAAATGCCATCATTCTAACTTTACTCCCTCTAGCATCTCATTACTGCACCTTGTCCTTCCCCATCCTTCACTTACCATGAAATCCACTGATTTTGAGATTGCATCATCACCTCTCAGCTCATGAGCAAAAAAAAGCTCCACATCACTTCACCCACCTTTGTCTAGGCTGATACATCACATGCTAGCCAGCATTGAGACCTTTTCTCAATGTTATGTGAACTCAAATCTTGTGTATAGTCTATGGTCTCCAAAAAAGCATAAAAAAACTTCCCTAGGGGTTGGTTCTCAAGTCTTCAAACAATTCAAAGTTGTTCTCTAGGGACCTGTCAACACCCACATTTGATAATTTATCTGCCAAATCATTTGTTGCTCTCTCCACATGTGTAATTTTAAAATCTTCAAACCCGGCCACTAGCACCCAAATCCTCTTAATGTGTTTGTTTAGGTACCATGTATCCTTCTAACCCTTTGTGATCCCATTCAAAATAAGAAGTGAATCTCCTTTCAGATGGATTCGCCTTAGTCCTAATTTTCTCGCCATTAGGGTGGCCTCTACAGCTGCAGAACATTCTGCCTCATTATTGGTCCCATCTTTCAGTCTTTTGGCCCCAAGTGCCAAGATATCACCCTTCTCATCCCAGGAAACAAAACATATTCCTAAGACTCCTAGATTTCCCTGGGAGGTGCCGTCAAAGTTTATTTTAACCTATCCGGGAGATGGGGGTTGCCAGGCTCTCGGTTTGGCCCTCTGCTTTCCCACCAGAGGTTGAACCCTTCCAGTCCCATTAACGAGTCTATACTTCACCAGTGGCCATCTTCTTTGAATCAATAGATCTTCCTGACTGAAAGGTTTCTTCAAGACATCTGTCTGGGAGGCCGAATTAGACACCAGTTCTGAAATTGCAACTTTCAATTTTGCTAGAAACTGGGCCAGTGGGTGGTCGTTTCATTGAAGATTTTCTTTTTCCATTCATTCCAGAGAAACCAAATTGTGCTCAAAGGGAGGACATGCCATATGGAATCTAAGGTTGACGGTCTCTTAGGGCTTGGCCATGATTTGAGCCAATCTCTGAGTTTGCATGGTATTAGTCCCTGCCAATCCAGTTTTTGCAATCTGAATCTCCATGCCTCCTGCAAATATTCACAACTTAGGAAGAGATGGTCCACTGTTTCATTTGCCTTGTTGCATAATACACATGTAAACGGCCCATAAAATCCTAGATGCATCATCCTATCTCATGTGAGGGCTCTTTCATTGCCAACCAGCCAAGAAAAGGCTGTTGCCTTGGGAAAGCAAGCTTTCCTCCAACAAATCTTACTTTCCTACTCCACTTTACTGAATGCACTATCCAGCAATGAGTAACCAAGCTTGACTGAATACTGGCCACTTTTGGCCTCTATCCAGATAAATTCATCTTCCTTAATTGACCCAATAATGGATATGTTGCACAGGCTTTCCTTTAGGATTGCTTGGTGTGCCACTGATAGACCCAAGCTTGTCACCTCCTTCCATATTAATTCATGCCCAATTACCAAGGAAGAATGGTCAACAAAATCACTTACCTTGGTTCCCCAGAACCGCTCCATCTCCTTGATGTTTTGATGTGGTATGCCATGATCCAAGCTCGACTGGCCATCCCAGGAGTCTTGCCAGAAAAGGGCTTTCCCTACATTTCCGAGTTGCCATGACAAGTGGTTTTTGATAACTGGTCTGCATCTCATCAAGAAATTCCACAGGGCTGACCCTCTAGGAGGGTTCTTGATCATGAGGATTCTCTCTCTATTTTCATTTTCAAGGTATTTTTCTCTAAGGATCTTCACCCATCTTTGCTCCGACCTGTTGTACATCTGCCAAACTAGTTTAGCACCCATTGCCTCATTCATAATCTCTTTTTAGGGGCATTGCAGCCCTTGATGTTCCATGTTAGGATCTTCATGGTTGTCCAGAAGGGAATAAGTCCCTTCTAGAATGAGGCTTGGTTTTGCCCTTCGTGTTGCCCGCATCTTCTAAGAGTTGTTATGTTGATTTCCTCCCTCGTGATTTGTGGCTTCCTAAATTGGCTTTAGCCATTTGGTATTTGGATTTCTTGATAGTGCGTTGTTCCATGATGCCAACATCCTCCAACAAACCCAAGGGATCCCCTTCCTGGTCCTCCACACCTCCAGACTTCATAACTGTTACCGAGCTATCTAAGCATGGTTTTACCGGGGACATGTGGATATCCTTGTAGATTTCGATGCTCTCTCTGCCAATACTATCATGTCCAAGGCCGACCTCAACCACACCTACTTGCAGTGTAGGTTCAACTCTGGGTTCCTGTCATGAGGGTAGCATCCAAACCCGCTTCGGACTCCACCATGACCCCATTTATCTCTGTCGCCAGTGCTAACTCCTTCTGAGGTAGGATTCTCTCTTCGTTTGCATCCGGCCTGGGATCCAATGTCTGGGGTCCTACAAAAGCTTCCTGTGTCATAGAATCCACACCCCTACCCTCTTGCTTATTTCCTTCCTGAGGCATTTCTAAGTCTGGTGTTATGGTTTCCATAGAGTTTGGAGTTAAACGTGCCAGAATCTCTTCCAACCCATTGACTTCTTTGCCTTTCCCTTTTTGATTCGTTATGCATTCTTCTACATTGTGACCCCATTCTCGACATTTTTTTGCATTTCTCCAGAATCTCTTCCACTTCAATTTCCTGCCACTAATAACCTTCAGTAGTACGTATTTCCACTACATGTGGTAGCAACGGGTGAGGTTTCCATAGGATACATATCATAGCATACATGCAGAAATTTTGTTTATCTATTGCTTCATCTACTTTAATAAATTTCCCCAGCTGATCACCCACCATTTTAAAAAACTCTGCATGCCAGTACTCATGGAGAAGATTGTATAAACAAATCCAGATTGAAACTTCCTTGATGGAGGCCTGCTTTGGGTTGAAATTGGGGATCCAATCCTTTATGTAGAAACCTATCCTGCCCATCATATAGGGCCCATTGAACATGATCCTGGTCTTTTCTACCTCCGAGCCCGCGATGATCAAGAAGAAGCCATTCGATAGGGTTTTAACTTCAAAATGGGCACCCCACTCCTCATTTACCCAGTTTCTAATCTTAGGGTAGGCCAACCATCCCCCACCTCATTTCATGTAAAAAGCCCTCGCTTTTAACATTTGAATTAAACTCTTCCATATTTCTGAATTGATGTGTACATTTATTGTACGGTTGTCTGTTGTTTCCAGCACCTCCTTTGTCAACGATAGACCACACCCATCAACTTTTTGTTTCCACACTTTGTTCGCTGGTTGTTTAATCCCTTCTCTCTGGCCAAAATAAGGTTTCGATGTACCCCACTTAGAGTATTACAGGCCTTGAGTTGACCGCTCTGGCCAAGTCCTGTCAGACGCTCGCCCTCCTGCACCCCCATGCCTGGCCGGTGGGAACCACGAGCGTTTGGGTTTGCGCCTGTCAAATCCCTTTCCCTAGAAACCCTCATTTCTGCCTCGAGGGCCGAGCCCATCCTTTCTTTGCTGCTCGATGCTCATTTTATCTAATTCATATCTTATATCTATTTAGTATATCATTATTCACCTTGTTTTTCTTGTTTTTCTGATTTCCTAGTTTTTCGTTATTTCTATTATTTGCTTTCTTTTGTACATGAATATTAGCTTTTGTTCTTTTAGTTATAATCATTTTCCTTGATAATCATATTATTAATTCTCATATTTATTATTGTTTCTTCTCTCTTGAATGCATTTATTTATGCACATGATCCCTTCTTTATTAACTTGCTTTTTCTCAGATATTTATTTACATGATTTCCTTTCTTTATTTTATTTTCTTAGTTATTATTTTATCCTTTGTCTTGGCTTTTATTCAATATCTCTCTCTCTTTCTTTTTGTGCCTTTCTTGACCTTTCTTTTCAATTTTTTACCATCTCAATCTCTCAATCTTTGTGCCTCCTTTCTCACTCTCTTCTCAACTTTTATTTATTTAAAGTTTGTAACTTTACACCTTATTTAGTTCCTTTGGCTCACTTCATCATAATGATGGATCATAAAGTGCAATCCAAAATATTGATGCAAAAATCTTGTACACAATTGAATAAAAAAACCATTCTCCCTATTGGAGGAATGTCCCTTCTACCATAGCCAAAGTTCTTCCATCTACTTCCTCCTAGGGTCGCTCATCTCCTCATGGGTGGTAAAGATGTAGGAGTCTCTTGGCTCGTTGAAAACAAGTTGCTTGACCCTACGAAAACTCTCTCCTTGCTAGCCAAAGGGATCATGGTCATAGGAGTGCATCACACCTATGTAGCAAGCTTCAAATTCTCCTCCCTCTAAAAGTATTGCTCCTAGGAGGCCTTTTGGAGGGTTTTTTTGTTGGTCTTCTTGTGGAACTCCTAGGTCGTTGTCTAGTGGTGCTTCCAAATGGTTCAATTTCAACAAACTAGAGTTGGTTATTTCTTCATCTTGTGATGATCAAGATAAAGAAAAAGATGATGAGGGGTGTAACCTTCTTGTTGGCACTCCCAACTCTGCTAATGTATGGGTGAGTCAAGTGACAAGTGCCCTTCACCTCTCCACTTTGTTATTGCTCTTGCAACTTAGCAACTATTTGTGTAATGTTTTTTTATCAAAGCTATTGGGGTGTGATTTTATATCCACCCACCTTTTTGTGAACATGAGTACTATTATTTTCTCATAAATGATTCACCTATTCACAAAAAACGTATTTAATTTAATGATCAAACAATTAATAATAATCATTAATTTTGAATTTAGTATGTGGTCCAATATTCGATTATATAATTAGTGTATGTTGTTTCTAGATTCAATTACGTAAGATTTGTTTTGCATCAATATTTTGGATCACATTCTCTGGTCCATCATCAAGATATAGACAACTACAATGATGGAGTGTGGCATGTGATCCAAAATATTGATGGAAAATAAATCTTGCATGAGGGTGATTCAAAATATTGATGCAAAATAAATCCTATGCGCTTCAATTTATCGGTCTATATCTTATTGATGGATAACATAGTATGATTGGAAATATATTTCTTTAAATTAAATTTGATTGGCAACATTAATGCAAAACAAAGTTTGCACAATTGAATCTAGAAATAACATATATTAATCATTATAGATTGGGGATTGTGCTAAGGCTTTGAATTCTTCACATAAGCCTACAACCCAAAGGGTTTATAAAAAGGAAGCTTGCCTTGTCTTGAGTTGATGGGCTATCCCTATCAATTCTCACCTTTAAATTAAAAAAAGAAGAGTATATACTATACAAATTTGATGTCTTTAATTAATTATATGAATTTTCTATCATCAAAAACTCATTCAGTCAAATAGGAAAGTAGGAAAACATCTCAACTAAAGATCTTTGACTTCTTAATTAAATAATTTTAAAACCAGGCACCTCTTAAAAATTGACTATCTTTGTACAAATATACTAATAAAAGAAATCCATAAGAAGCTTCTCCATGGAATAGCGTGAACAGACTTGTTAAAAATGTATTTTCTAAGATTGTTCCCTTGAAGAAGCGGTGAAATATAATAAGATTTATCTTTTTAGACGTCACCGTGTCGTAAGATTGCTCAAACATATTTCAAACATGGAAGGTTTCTTGTTTTCCAAGAAATGGAAGACAAATTTTATCAGAACATGGCGTGTTGAATGTTATCTGCATTCACATATACATGGAATAATCCAGTGCCCAGAAAACTCTGAGTTTTTATTTTTTGCAATAACAGGGGAAACGATAAAATTCAATCTCGGTCAACAAGAACAACTGGAGCAAGAGTTCCAACCTAAAGAAAACCTGTAATAGCTGCGAGCCACCCAGTGGTCATGGCGTTTAAGTGATTGATATCTCTAATAACAGGTTACTTTTTAAAGCAGTGCATTAAATTATGGTATTTATATAAGAATTCAACTGTAAATTATTTTTTTTAGCATTGATAGCGGACATGTAACAGAAATCCCTTGAACCACAGTATTATCTTACCCTTTCTCAGATAAGTAATAGAAGGCTGAATCTTGATCACTATTTTGAATCTCTGATAATACAGGGCTGAATCTAAGTAAGAGTGAATATGAGGTAGCTGAAGGCTGAATCTACCAGGTCTTATCAAAAACTTGTTGAGACAAGTCGTAGTATAAAGTTTATAGCTGCAGTTATTTTCCATGATGATGGGTTACAGTTGTTCATCAAACAGCAAAAGGAAAACAGTGGCAGCCAGGCTGCCAGCTATGTTAGTGCTATTGATAACAAGATTAGTTGTGTTAATTTAATTTACAGTCTACTTCATTTTTGAATTTGTGCGTCTCATAGACTGTACTGTTTTGTTTAAATTTGAGCGTCTGCTAAGGAAGCTGACAGATTGTTGTTTTATATTTCAGTGGCAATGGCTGCTAAACAATGGAATAGTGCTGATTTTATGTACAATTCCTACTACATCCAACGGTGGGTAGATTCCTGTAACAGTTACTCTATTTAAATCTTGGGTAGATTACTTTAATCAGTTACTCTATTGAAATCTTCAATTAGCTCATCTTGACTTATTAAGTAGAATTTGGTAAGATCTAAAGTACTCTGCTACTCTATTTAAATCTCCAATTCGCTCATCTTGACATATTAAGTAGAATTTGCAAAGACTGAAGTACGAATTAAGTCAGACACCCAAAGATATGTTTGGTTTTTCTTACATATTTTTTTCTGTTGTATTTTATGACTATTTCTATTTTTTTTTAAAAGGGTAAACATTTTGATCCAGAGTTATGAACAGGTGAGACTACAAACAGGGAACCTCATTTCAAATGGTTTGAACAATGATGAATCTCATCAAATAGGATTTGAACTTTGATAGCAATAACAACACAACAACTTAATCATCACAACATACCAACATTCACATTTAATTACTGCATAACAACTACTGGGTACTGTTGATTTTAGTAACGGTTTCGTGCATTTTATGGTGATGTGGGTGTTATGGTGATGTGGGCATTATCTGTTAATTCCTCAATTATAGTCACTGAGCTAAAATCCCCAATTCTACACTTAGTGTGCTGAAATCCTCAATCTATTGATCTTTAAGATATTCTGTGAATCCCTCAAACCAGTAATCTTGTGCCTCTGGCTGAATAGCAGGGAGCAGAATTATGCCAGACACTAAGACTTTTCTTCCTTCGTTATTGGCCTTTTACTTTTCTCTGCATTTAATTTTGGTGCGTGCACAACAACAGCAACAGAACAGTTCTGATTTTATGTTCGAGGGATTCATGGATTCCAATCTGAGTTTGAGTGGAATGGCAAACATTGATTCTCGAGGCATTCTAGAGCTCACTAATTTGACACAGAGAATGCAGGGCCATGCTGTTTATCCAATCCCTCTACAGTTCAGAAATGTCTCCAGCAATTCTACAATTTCTTTCAGTACAACTTTTGTCATGTCAATTGTACATGCATATCAAAATGTGGGAGGCCATGGATTGGCCTTTGTGGTGACACCTTCTAGAAGCTTCCAGGGATCCTTTCCCAGTCAGTACCTCGGTATATTAAATTCTTCCAATAATGGGATGGCTTATAATCACATCCTTGCAGTGGAGTTTGATACTGTCACAGACTACGAGTTGCATGACATTGATGATAACCATGTTGGAGTGGACGTTAATGGTCTTATTTCAAACAAGTCTGCAGCCGCGGCCTTAATGAATGAGAGCGGGGTGTATCAGGAATTTGATCTCAAGATTGAAAAGAGCATTCAGTGTTGGATAGATTTTGATGGAGGGGATAATTTGCTGAATGTGAGTGTTGTACCAGGGGGTTTGACTAGGCCCAAGGTGCCCTTGATTTCAATGCATCTTGATCTTTCAGGGGTTGTTGAGGAGTTTATGTATGTGGGTTTTTCTTCCTCCACTGGCTTGCTTTCCAGTACACACAGGATTTTGGGATGGAGTTTTAGAATGAATGGGCCTGCACGGGATCTGGATCTTCTAAACCTTCCTACAGTTTTGGAATCACAGTCTAAGGATAAATTGAGATTCGCAATTGGAGCGTCCGTTGCTGCTGCAGTACTCATGACAGTGGCAGTTTTTGTAGCCCTTCATTTTGTCAAGAAATTGAGGGATGCTGAGGTTATTGAAGACTGGGAGCTTGAATATGGACCTCATAGGTTTTCATACAAGGAACTAAGGATTGCCACCAAGGACTTTAGGGACAGGGGACTGCTTGGAAAGGGGGGTTTTGGGGGAGTTTACAAAGGGGTCCTACCCAGCAATGGACTAGAGGTTGCTGTGAAGAGGGTTTCACGTGAATCTAAACAGGGGCTGAGAGAATTTATTTCTGAAATTTCAAGCATTGGGAGGCTCCGGCATCGAAATCTTGTTCAGCTGCAGGGCTGGTGCAGATATAAGGGGGAATTGCTTATTGTTTATGATTACATGCCAAATGGTAGCCTTGATAGTTTTTTATTTGGAGATAAGAAAAACATTCTAAGTTGGGAACAGAGATACATGATTTTGAAGGGTGTTGCCTCTGGTCTGCTTTATCTCCATGAAGAGTGGGAGCAAAAAGTAGTGCACAGGGATGTGAAGGCAAGCAATGTGTTACTTGATGCAGATATGAATGGTAGGCTAGGAGATTTTGGACTTGCAAGGTTGTATGAACATGGATGCACTCCACACACCACTCTTGTGGTTGGAACACTGGGTTATATTGCACCTGAGCTTACTAGGACTGGTAAGGCCACAACATGTACTGATGTGTTTTCTTTTGGGGCTCTGTTGCTTGAAGTGGCTTGTGGCAGGAGACCTGTAGAGCCCAATCATTCTCTTGAAGAATTAGTCCTGGTGGAGTGGGTTTGGGAGATGTATTCTGAGGGCAACATTTTGCAGGTGGTTGATCTCAAGCTTCAGAATGTATATGATGTTAGAGAGGCTGAACTCGTTCTTCAATTGGGTTTGTTGTGCTCTCACCCTCAGCCTGAAGCTCGACCCTGCATGAGACAGGTAGTGCAAATCCTTGCAGGAGATATACTGCTTCCTGCGTTGCCATCAGAAGCTCCTTCAGCACGAACATCTCAATTTTTTGATGACTTTGCTGTTTCGTTTCCTTCTTACAGTCGTGGTTCCTTCAATATAATCTCACATGACAGTGCAAGATCAGATGGGAGGCCCACAGTGACACCTAATGGAACATCACCACTTCCCTTAATACATGGAAGAGACTGAAAGATTTTAAGCTATTAGACTCCAGACTCAAATGCTAACAGATTTTTATTTAGCTTAAATCTCAGTTGCAGAGAAAATCTCCATTTCAAATCCTTTTGAGTAATTCCAATCTTACAATTTATTGTGTAAGGATTGTTTGGTTTGTCTTGTGATACATGATGCTATGCACCTTTCTTAATTGGTTGTCCATGTATGTGTTGATGCCTTGTCAATTAGCTAACTCAGATGAAGTTTTAAAGTTAGAGGGTGTTTCTCACCATTACCAGTTTAGAGATGTATGTATGATTAGAGCCTTTGAGGGGGTCTTGGTTTCCCAAGGCACCTCATCTCAGGTTTTCTAGGCATGTAGTGCTCATTTAGAATGACAATAATACATTGTGAATCCTCAAATTTAAATCCTAATAGTTGCTCACACGATGAAACCTAGTTTTATCTATTTTGATCTATTTTTTAAGATTTGTAAATCTATCTAAACTTTGTCCATTTTTTTTTTTTCCATGTGATCCTCTTTTTTTTTTTTTGGCTCTCATGTGTTGGAAACTGTAGAGGTTTCAAAAATTTGAAGTGTGGAGGTTTTGTTGTTCAATTTTCTAAGGATTGTGGAGGTTTTGTTGTTCAATTTTGTAAGGATTATGTTGAATGTCAAAGTTTTGGAATTTCTTTTGTTGGAATATCTTTCAACCCAACTATGTCATTTCTTTTATTCTTATTAGGATATGCAACTATCCCATCCAAGCATATTTTTTATTCATTACTCATCTTCATGCCCTTTCCCTATAAATTTTTTGGAGTTTTCCTTCTTGGTATCCATTTCCTTCGATCTCAACTCTTTTCCCTTGCCCTTGTCAAAGTTTTGGAGCTTTCCTTCTTGGTATCCACTTCCTTTGAGCTCAACTCTTTTCCCTTGCCCTTGTCAAAATTTTGCACTTTCTTATTGTAAATTTCATTTTGTGCTTTGACTCAAATAATCATGTTTTAGTCTTAGAGGAGTGTAATATTCATTTTATGAATTTTCTCAAACATTGGCTATAGTATAAACTATAAAGGTATCATCAAAACACTAACTTTCAGTTCTAATTAATGAGGAACCTTTATTGTCGCAAAAGCTTAAGTCCACTCTTAGGAGGGAAGCTTAGTTTTCAAAACTTGGCCAAAGTCTTGTGGAAATGTTAGGGTTAGGTTACTTTGGTCTTGTTAAAACAAGTCAACTACTTCAATGAAGGCATGGAGGCTTCCTTGCTATCCATGTTTATGTCACTTATAAAATTAGGAGGAAGGTTGAGGCAGAAGCATCCTAGGGAAGTTGGCAATCCTGTGTCGACCAAAAATATGTTTAAGTTCTGTTTGGTGCTCAGTAGCTGAGTTGGCAGAGCTCGGTGGAGTCAAGTTGTTCTCGGTCATTTCGGTGCTCTGTTCTCGGTGGAAGGAGTGTTTTCCTTCACCAAACAGACTCGGTGTCTGTTGGGAGTGCTGATTCACCGAACGGGCTCGGTGGCTTTGTTGGTGCTTAGTACCGACTTGGGGGTCTCGGTTGATGAGTTCACCAACTGGTTTTTATGGATTGGGTAGACATTGGAGATTGCATCTATGAATTGAGGTTGGGATCGTGCAGAGTTATGAGGTATGCGGATTTGATGCATTGGATCTTGGGTGGATCGAAATCAGATTTGGTGCTTTCTTCTATGTATTTATTGTTTGTTTGCAACCAACTGGGTCATTTAATATGATTCATCGTGGATTGTATTGAGTCGACTGTCATTTAATATTTATTTATGAAGCCCACTTGTGGCTATGTTGTATATAAGGAGTGTGTAGATAGCATTTTAAAAAAAGGAGGAGAGAGCGAGTTGATAGCAGACAGTGTTAAGTGGGCAAGAAAGAAACTTGTAAGATTGTTTGGTGGCATGCGAGCACAAGTTTAGATCTAGTTTCTTCCACTTAGCTGTAGGGTAGGCTGGTAAAGTTGGATCCTGTGAGATCTTGTTGAATTTGTTAATGTCTTGGCTGTAACTAGGAAGGCCTTACAACCTGGCATGTTGTATGTAATACTCTGTTAAATGAAAAAAACTAGTTGTTAATGTTCATATCTTGTGTTCTAAAGTTTTCCATTGTGCTGTGTTAAGCAGTTTGGTTGGATAGTCTGCTTTCAGACCCTCCACCCTTAGCACTGCGTCAGGTGGTATCAGAGCGAGGTTGATATGGTTTGTTCCTTTGCGGAGATTGGTTGCAGATCTGTGTTCCTGAACTTGTGAGTCGTGGTCTGGTTGTTCGTGAGGTGGCAAATTGAGGTTTGCACTTACAACAACTTGGAGGTTGTCACAAGGTGGTCGAGAGTGAATTTTCTACAGAGGATTTGAAGATGCCTCTGAGAAGATTGGACTCTAGGGCGATTGTAGATCTCTCTGATAAGGTGGAATCAAAAGTGATAGAAAGGTTTAGATCTGAGATAGCGGCGATGAAGAATGAGATGGCAGCTAAAATCATGAGGGCTATTACTGGTTTGCAGAGGAATCCTGGAATAGAGGATGGCTATGAGGAAGTTGCTAAAGATTTTGAAGCTACTACCGAAGGTGCTAGGCATAGTAGAGATGACAGAGCTGATCAGTTGGAAAGATCTATGGCTCGGTTGAATACAAGTCATAGGATGGAAGTTTCTAATTTTTCAGGTATGTTGAACCCCAAGGACCTGATTGATTGGATCAGAGAATTGGAAGACTACTTTGAGTTGGAAGATATTAGAGACCCACTTAGAGTAAGGTTAGCACAAACTAAGTTGAAAGGACATGCTGCCTTATGGTGGAAAGAGTTATAGAGAGATAGGGAGGAAGAAGGTGAGATGAAAATCACTCGGTGGAGGTTAATGGTGACAAGATTGAAGGCTAAGTTCATACCTATCGACTATGAACTTGAGTTGTTTAAAAAGTTGCAAAATCCAAAGCAAAAAGATCTCAGTGTGAAAGAATATACCAAGGAGTTCTACAAGCTGACAATTAGATCTGGACATAGCTATCTTTCTAAGGAAAAGGTTGTCAAATATGTTAATGATCTCAGATTCAATATCTAGGATGAGATTGGCATGTTGAATATTGGTTCGGTTGAGGATGCTTATCAGTATGCACTGAAGACAGAAGATAAGTTGAAAAGGAGACATCAAGGTAACTCCCGAGGGAAAGAGATGCAAGAGCAGTCGGTAAAGGATAAACCAAGAGTTGAGGAGGAACCGAAACCTGTTGAACTGAGGAGAAGGGAAGGTAGAGGTGTATTCAGAGGTACCTGTTATAACTATGGTGAAGAAGGACATTGATCATTTGAATGTTCCCATGCAGATAAGAAGGCTGGTAATCACCGAAATGTTGTGGTGAATGAAGTTGCAGAGAATGAACCCGAGGTGGAAGGTGTGAATCTTTTACTTAGAAGAGTATTGTTGCCCATGAAATGAGATGATTCTTGTCAGAGGAAGAACTTGTTTAAGACTGTGTGTAAGTCTGGTGATAAATGTTGTAAGGTGATTGTTGATGGAGGAAGTACCAATAACTTGGTTTCTGAGGAGATGGTTCAGAAGCTTAGTTTAAGGAGGTTGAAACATCCTTGTCCTTATAGGATAAGTTGGTTACAAGAAGATCATGCAGTAGAGGTGAAGGAGCAATGCATGGTAAGTTTTCACATTGGTTCTTACAAGGATGAAGTATTATGTGACATTGTGGAGATGAGTTCTTGTCATGTTTTACTTGGGAGACCTTGGTAGTATGATAGAGAGGCTATTCATGAGTGTAAGAGGAATCTCTTTACTATCCTGAAAGATGGACAAAAGTTTATTTTGATTCCTTTGAAGAATGAAGACAAAGGAGGAACTTGAGTATTGAGAGCAAATCTGTGATAACTATAGGGGTTGGTGCAAACATTAAGGTTTAGAGATTTGAAGACACTTCAGAGAGTGCTCGTGGTAAGAGAAAGTAGAAGAAGAAATGAGGCATGGGTGCATCAGTTAAGGACTCAAAGGACATGTATATCAAGAATCAGTTTGGGATCTATATGATGAATCCCAGAAGATGTTCGTGGAGTTGCTAGAACATCTTTTTGCACCTGGGGTGTTTGATGCAGGAACATCCTAGGGAAGTTGGCAATCCTGTGTCGACCAAAAATATATTTAAGTTCTATTTGGTACTTGGTAGGTGAGTTGGCAGAGCCAGGTGGAGTCTATTTTTTATCGATTTTTTCGGTGCTCGGTTCTCGGTGGAAGGAGTGTTTTTCTTCAGCGAAGGGACTCAGTGTCTGTTGGCAACACTGATTCACCGAACAGGCTCCGTGGCTTTGTTTGTGCTCAGTACCGACTTGGGGGTCTCAGTTGATTAGTTCACCAATTGACTTTTATGGATTGGGAGGACATTGGAGATTGAATCTGTGATTTGAGGGGGTCGTTGAGATTGTGCAAAGTTCTGAGGCATGCGGATTTGATGCATTGGATCTTGTGTAGACCTAAATCTGATTTGGTACTTTCTTCTATGTATTTATTGTTTTTTTTGCATCTGAATGGGTCATTTAATATGATTCATCATGGATTGTATTGGGTTGACTGTCATTTAATATTTGTTTGTGAGGATGACTTGTTGTTGTGTTGTATATAAGGAGTGTGTAGGTAGCATTTTAAAAAAAGGAAGAGGAGAGAGTGAGTTGATAGCTAACGCAAGGAGGTTGGAGACAGGGCCTAGGGCACACCCAAAACCATCCAACTTGTAGATACAATGCAAAATTAACACAACACATAGTGGGAGAAGAGAAATGCAGAGATCTTTATTTATTAAATCATCAAACTTAATACATGCCAGGCTGTAAGGCCTTCCTGGTTATGGCCATATAGAAAGAAATGTATTACAATTTGATCTTCTTCAACAGAGATCTCAGACCTTTAATATCTTAACATTTTCATTCTTGCTCTAAGACTTTCTACCAAACTAAGAACATACAAAAGAATATATACAAGAGACCAACAAGGAAGTCAGTGCTCAAAACCCAAAGGAGAGACCCATATTTAGGTCCACATAGATCCCAAATAAATCCAGCCACAAAAATTAAATGAATAATTTGACCACAGCTCCAACTCCAAAATAAACCAACTCGGCAAGGGCATGACCGAGCAACAGAGCACTCGGCCAAAGAAGAGCCAAGAAACAACAACAAACATGACCGAGCAACTCGGCAAGCATGCCAAGCAACAAAAGCCGAGCAACAAAGAACAAACTAAGGAATGCAGTAAACATATTTTTGGTTGAGAAGGATTGCCAAGGACCCAAGATGCTCCTGCATCAGACACCTAGGGTTGAAAAGAAATGATTCCCCGAATCATGTATCAGGTCCAACCTGAAATGAATCCAACTTAGATTGAGAAATCCAAGATGAGTCCTCAATCGGCCTGTTTTTCCACTTTACTAGATATTCCATGTATTCTTTTCCTCTTGTACTTCTGCCAACTCTCTGTTTCAAGATCTTCTCAACTTCCTCTATCTACTTCTTAGGATAATCACTTGGTACTGTTACTTCTTCATTAGGTTCATGATATTCATACAAGTCTGAAATATTGAATATAGGTGATATATCCATGTCATCAGGTAATTTAAATTCGTAAGCATTTCCACTATCAAATCTTCTCAGTATTTTACAAGGACCAAATTTCTTCATCTTCAATTTCCCATATGTTCCAATAGGAAATCTTCCTTTCTTCAAATGAACCATTACAACATCATCAACTTCAAATGTCTTATGTCTTCTTGATCTATCTACATCATCTTTGTATTTCTGATTACTTTTCTCCAGCTTTTGTTTTACATCCTCATGCAATGTCTTCATAAATTCAGCAAATTCCTCTGCTTCAACACTTCTTTTCTCTTCACCAACTATGTCTCTCAAATCTGATATACCTCTAGGTTGTGTGCCATGAACAATCTCAAAAGGCATCTTTCCAGTACTTCTATTTACTGAACTGTTGTATTCAAACTCTGCTTGTACCACCATCAAATCCCAATTACTTGGTGTGTCTCCAACTAAACATCTCAACAAGTTACCCAAACTTATGTTTACAACCTCTGTTTGTCCATCAGTTTGTGGATGAAATGTAGAACTAAATTTCAACTTAGTATTCAACTTCTTCCAAAGTGTTCTCCAAAAATAGCTTACAAACTTACTATCTCTGTCAGAGATGATACTCTTTGGTAATCCATGCAATCTGACAATCTCCTTAAAGAAAAGATCTGCTATATGTACTGCATCTGATGTCTTCCTACATGGTATGAAATGTGTCATCTTGGAAAATCTATCCACAACAACAAATATAGAATCATTACCTTTTGTTGTCCTCAAAAGTCCAAGAACAAAATCCATACTGATATCACTCCAAGGTTTCTCAGGAACAGTAATAGGTGTATACAAACTAGTATTCTGACTTACTCCCTTTGCAACTTGAAAAACTCCACAACTTCTTAAAAATCTTTGAATATCTCTATACAACTAAGGCCAAAAGTACCTCTCCTTCACCAGACTCAATGTTTTATCAATGCCAAAGTGTCCAGCCAATCCACTACTATGTTTTTCCTTAATCAAATTAGTTCTCATTGAACCTCTTGGTACACACAACTAAATTCCTTTGAACAACATACCTTCCTAAATGAAATAGTCTTCATACTGACTTGATTGATTTGTATTAGGTGCTCTGCACACTCTCCATTGCTTTGAAAAATCAGGATCATTTTCATACAAATTCTTCATGTCCTCAAAGCCAAGAATTTCGATTCTCATTTCAGTCAGCAAAGATCTTCTTCTACTTAATGCATCAACAATTCTGTTAGAAACTCCACTCTTACGCTTAATCACAAATGTAAAGATCTGCAAATATTCAACCCATTTCATATGTCTCTGATTCAACTTATTCTGACTACCCAAATATTGTAAAGCCTTATGGTCAGTATACAACACAAATTCATTTGGCATCAAGTAATGTCTCCATTTCTTAGTAGCTTGCACAATAGCATAGAATTCCTGATCATAGACAAAATATTTTCTCTTTGCATCATTCAACTTTTCACTAAAGAAAGCAACAGGTTTACCTTCTTGAGTCAATACATCTCCAATTGCACTTCTACTTGCATCACATTCAATTTGAAATACCTTATTGAAATCAGGTAAGGCTAGCACAGGTAATTCAGCAACCTTCAACTTTAAAGCTTCAAAACTTTTATCAGCTCCATGTGTCCATTTGAACTCTCTTTTGTCTCCTCTCATTGTCTCAGTCATAGCATTACAAATAGAACTGAAATTTCTGATAAACTTCCTATAAAAACTTGCCAATCCATGAAATGATCTCACCTCTGTAACAATCTCAGGTGTAGGCCAACTCAGTATAGCTTCAACCTTTTCTGGATCCAACTTCAAACCATCAGCTGAAATTACAAAACCTAAATACACAAGCTCTTCTTTCATGAAGAAACATTTCTTCAGATTTATCAACAACTTTTCTTCTTTCAATCTATGCAATACTTGTTTTATATGCATCAAATGTTCTTCTCTGGTCTTACTGAATATCAGAATATCATCCAAATATACAGTCACACACTTATTCAAGAATTTCTTCAAAACTTCATTCATCAGCCTCATAAATGTACTGGGTGGATTAGTTAAACCAAAAGGCATAACCAACCACTCATACAAGCCTTCCTTTGTCTTGAAAGCAATCTTCCATTCATCTCCTTCTCTGATTCTGATTTGATGATATCCACTTTTCAAATCAATTTTGGTAAAATACTTTGCTCCACTCAAACAATCCATTATATCATCCATCCTTGGTATAGGAAACCTATACTTCACTATGATCTTGTTTATTTCTCTGGAATTAGTGCACATTCTCCATTCTCCATTCTCCATTCTCCATTCTTTTTAGGTGCCAACACAATAGGTACTGCACATGGACTCAAACTTTCTCTGATTAAGCCTTTGTTCAACAACTCATGAACTTGTCGATTAAGCTCTTCATTCTCAGTAGGTGTTAACCTATGTGGTGCTTTATTTGGTAAACTAGCTCCAGGAATCAG
The DNA here is from genome assembly GCA_018584345.1 of Thuja plicata. Lineage (NCBI taxonomy): Eukaryota > Viridiplantae > Streptophyta > Pinopsida > Cupressales > Cupressaceae > Thuja > Thuja plicata. Next base: position 1,285,919 of record MU223165.1, on the reverse strand, counting down.
ATCCACATAGTGACTGATATCTCTGATTGGTGGAAAACCATAGGGTACATTATTTGAAATGATTTCTTTGTGTTCAGTCAACAACTTCTCAACTTCTGCAGGTATATCATCTTCTACATTCTTATTTGATTTGTTAGGAATCAAAGCATAACAACTATCATTTATTTTCATATCTTTCACAAACTGTCTACCTTCCATCAGACAAACTTTTACAGATGTACACAACTCATCAGCAGATTCTTCAATCAAAGGCAACAAAATTTGCTTCTTTCCATCAACCCAAATAGAATATATATTCAACCTTCCATCATGTATAGCATGTCTATCATACTGCCAAGGTCTACCCAACAATATATGACAACAATGCATTGGCATAATATCACATAACACCTTATCATAGTACTTTCCAATTTTCAGATTCACAAAACATTGTTCACTCACCATTAATGTATGCTAATCTTTGATCCATGAGATCTAATAGGGCTTTGGATGCTTCATCCTTTCCAACTGCAACTTGGTAACCATATCTTCAGATGCCAGATTATCTGAGCTTCCACTATCAACAATGACTTTCCAAACCTTGTCAGCAACTCTACATCTGGTTTTGAACAAACTTTTCCTGACAGGATCTTGCTTATCTTTCTCACTCCATAGTATCCTTCTGATCATGAGGTTATTTTCAGGTTCATTGGATGTCTCCTCTTGGATCAATGCATTTCTACTACTACTACTACCACCTTTCTTTCTTGCATGTGTACACTCAAAGGATTTATGCCCTTCTTCACCACAATTGTAGCAAGTTACTTGGAACCCTCTTCTACTATATCCACCTTTGGAATAATTGCCTCTTCCTCGGTATGAATTTCCACCTTTCCATTTAGTCTTTCCTTTGTCTTGACTAGTGTCTATATTTGACTTGTCTAGTTCAGATCCACTGTTTTCACCATGAGATCTACCTCTTCCTCTAGGGAATCTACCACCTCTGCCTCTTTGTCTTTGTTCATATCTTTTGTTCAACTTTTCTTCATATTTTAGGGAAAATTGATATGCCTCTTCAATACCTTCCATTTTGACCAAACTGATTTCATCTTGTATGAAACTTCTCTTGCCATTCAGGTATCTTACAACTCTTTCCACTTCATCTTCAACATGTCCAGATATGTAGAATTCCTCAGTATAGTCTTTGACTGATTTGTCCTTCTGCTTCAAACTTTGCATTCGCCGGATTAGGTTAATCTGATAATCATAAGGTAGAAACTTGCCTTTCAATTTGTTAACCATCTTATCCCATACCTTGATCTTGTCTTTACCTTTCTTCTTTCTATCCAATTGCAGGTGTTCTGACCATAAGGATGCATGACCTTTCAATTTTGTGCTTGCAATATTCACCTTCTTATCTTCTGCAACATTCTCATATTCAGAATATTTTTCCACCTCAGTGATCTAGTCAATCAATTCATCATAATCTAAATTTCCACTATACTCAGGAGGATTAAACTGAGGTGTGGATTTCAAACTTGTCAAAGCTCTCAGTAATCTTTCCTCTTCTTGATCCATCATAGGTGCAGGTGCAACTTCACCTTGAATTTCTTCAAATTCATCATCACTAACATCTTCAAGATGTCTTCCTCTATGCTGGGCTGTCTCAACAGCTTCCAATCTTGCAGCAATCTATCTAAACATATCAGCCAGACCTTGATCAACATTTCTTCTCCCACGAACCATCTTGAATCTCTCTGCAATTGTAGGTCAGATCGCAACCTGCCACCCTACAAAAAATATCTTTAGAGCTTACAAGAAGGAGCCACAGATCTCAACTCGCTTTGATACCACCTGACACAAGGAGGTTGGAGATGGGGCCTAGTGCACACCCAAAACCATCCAGCTTGCAGATACAATGCAGAATTAACACAACACCTAGTGGGAGAAGAGAAATATAGAGATCTTTATTTATTAAATCATCAAACTTAATACATGCCAGGCTGTAAGGCCTTCCTGGTTACGGCCATATACAAAGAAATGTATTACAATTCGATCTTCTTCAACAGAGATCTTAGATCTTCAATATCTTAACATTTTCATTCTTGCTCTAAGACTTTCTACCAAACTAAGAAAATACAAAAGAATATATACAAGAGACCAACAAGGAAGTCAGTGCTCAAAACCCAAAGGAGAGACCCAGATTTAGGTCCACATGGATCCCAAGATAGATCCCAAATAAATCCAGCCACAAAAATTAAATGAAGAAGTCACCCACAGCTCTAACTCCAAAATAAACCAACTCAAAAAGGGCATGACCGAGAAACTGAGCACTCGGCCAAAGAAGAGTCGAGAAACAACAACAAACATGACCGAGCAACTCAACAAGCATGCCGAGCAACAGAAGCCTATCAATAGAGAACAAACTAAGGAATGTAGTAAACATATTTTTGGTTGAGTGGGATCGCCAAGGACCCAAGATGCTCCTGCATCAATAGAAGACAATAGTAAGTGGGTAAGATAGAAACTTATAAGATTACTTGGTGGCTTGTGAGCACAAGTTTAGATCAGGTTTCTTCCACTTAGGTGTTGTAGGCTAGGCTAGTAAAGTTGGATCCTGTGAGATCTTGTTGAATTTGTTAATGTATTGGACATAATCTGGAAGGCCTTATTGATGACATGTAACTGATTGAATGTTTGATAATGTTAAGTTGAAGATGATGCAAAACATTAAACCAGTTAATGGTTTATATTGTCATTGATGTCAACTTGATATCATCTCTATGGTCATATACACAATGCCAAAGACTTCAGAGAATCAATGGAACAGAGGTTATACTTTCAACAATGCATAAAAGTCAAGTATTCACTAAGTGACAAACCACATCGAAAGAGTGCACACCATCGGTAAAGACAGAGATAAAGTCACAGTGATGCCTGACAAGCAGAAGACAGTGTTGCCTGATGAAGCAAAATCATAGGATGCCCGACGAGCTAAAAACAGTGTTTCCCAATGAGAAAGATCCAATAATGCCAGATGGACAAAGATCCTGAAGCTAATTGAAGTTACACCAACGGAACTCATAGTTGTCCCCGGCAACGAACTGTAGAATTGACCGAAAGAACAAAGAGATCAAAAAATGACAAAATATCTAGCTGCCAGAGCCTAAGGATAGACTTAACTGATTGTTTTATTTGTTTTATTCAACCACAATTAAGTAATTGATTTATACAGTTGGCAAGAAGATAACTACGAGATAAATGAGGAGTTAAAGCCGTCTATCAAATTGGCTGAATTGTTTTTCATGCCAAGAATCAAGAATCAGAATTAAGGAATATCATGTCTATATAAGAGACAAGCATAATTCATTTCCAAAAGTAATCAGATAAACGGGGGAGTGAATAGAAAGAAGATGTTGAAGAGAAACTGGTGAAGGATAAACTTCATACAATCCTGATCAATCAAGCTAAGGGAGAGTTGAAGAATTCTGCAGACACCGAAAAACAGTGAAGCACATCATAACAGAGAAGAAAGTGTGAAGCACAAAGGAATTGAATTAATACATTGATCAGAGAGGTATTGTACGTAAATAGATCTGAATATCTGCAATTCAAAGTTGCATTAGAAATAGGTTATTGTGTTTCAGTTTAACCATTGAAGCATCAAGTCTCTTAATAGAGCAGGACTTAACCATCTTCTATAATTGAGGTATATCCTAACAGATTACCAAAAAGGTTGATTCATGATAGTAGCATCGGTCTTACCTAAAGCCTATTGACAGTCTAACAAGGAGGCTGATTCAAAGATGGTAGTAAGATTAGCATAAAGCATATTGACAGTCTAAAGGCTGATTCAAGGATGGTAGTGTAGATGCCAGATACTAATTGACAACCTATGTATAAAAATCCTCTAACAAGGTTGCACTTAACCATGTGTTTATAACCTTTAACAGGGTTGGCTCCTAATAGGGCTCACTTCATAAGAGTGAAAATTTGGGGTACCAGTCCTAGTGGTTTTTTCTCTTAACAGGGTTTTCACATTAAAGTCCATGTGTTATATGTGTATGGTTTATTACTTTATTGTTTTACATTTCACATATGCATTTCTAGATTGATTAGTTTACTCTGCATATTTACTGAGCTTCGGTAAATATGTTATACTGCTTATCAGTAATCAAGGAGAATAAGGACAGACAAGGTATACCGACAGACAGTTAATTATTTCAAGTATTTCAAGGCATACATCTTGTAGGGACTTAATAATCTAAGGTGTATTGATTGGTCAATTAAAGTTTAAAGGATAAATTTTTGAGGCCACTGATTCACCCCCCTCTCAGTTATTACTAACAATTGGTATCAGAGCTTGTGTGCTTAGAAGGAAGGTTTCAAGACCTAAGTAAAGATCACAAGAT
>MU223165.1:1256840-1277667 GCA_018584345.1 Thuja plicata | reverse complement strand
AAATCTTGATGACTGAAAGAGCACAACTGGAGGAGCATTCTTTATGGGTGACAAACTTGTCACATGGATTAGCAAGAAGCAAGGATGCATCTCTCAGTCTACTGCAGAAGCAAAATATGTTGTTGCTGCTACAAACTGCTAAAATATTGCATGGATCAAACAGTTGCTGGAAGGTATGCATATGAAGATCATAGAACCAGTAATTATCTATTGTGATGACACCAGTGCAATAAATATTTCTAAGAATCCAATCATGCATGCAAAGACTAAACACATTGCCATCAAGTATCATTATTTAAGAGAACAAGTTCAAGAAAAAGAGGTCATACTTGAATATGTGCAATCAAAAGAAAAATTGGCTGATATCTTCACCAAGCCACTGCCCAAGGATACATTTGAGTACCTGAGAAAAAGACTAGGGGTCAAACCCATGTCTACCAGTCAGTAAAAGGACTGAAGGCTGCATCAGCCATATATTATCAGAATATCATTCATGATTGATGCAAGCAAAAAATGAACTTCAAAGCTACATCTATATACAGACAAGTATATATATTAGAACCGAGCACCAGAACATATTGTTATATTGATGATGGATAAGGGAAATTCAAGGAATATGTTATGGATAGAAGAAATTGTTTGACAGAATTTCAGATATTTAACAAATATTTGTTTGGCATTTTTGTCAAAGGGAGATAATGTATCCATATTATCATCAGAAACTATTCATTATTAGATTACTCCAAACAGGGAGAGATCATATCCATAGGGAGAGAATTTGTCTAAAAGTTGCAAATAAAAGATAGTGACATCAAGAAGTAGAAAAGTCAAAAGAGAAAAATTGACACAAACAGAGGACACAACACATCAGAAGAAGAAACAAGGAAATCTACAAGAATCAAATCTAAGCTAACACAGAGCTTACCGGTGGTCAGACATTTTTATCAGTTATCAAAACAAACTGTTCGGTAATTTGATGAATCTCAACAATTGTATTTCATGTTGTATTAGAAATAGTATAGTGTGATAATATAGCATGTTGCCATAAATGCCAAAGGGAGAGTTTGATGACATGTAACTGATTGAATGTTTGATAATGTTAAGTTGAAGATGATGAAAAATATTAAACCAGTTAATGGTTTGTATTATCATTGATGTCAACTTGATATCATCTATATGGTCATACACATAATGCCAAAGACTTCAGAGAATCAATGGAATAGAGGTTATGCTTTTAGCAATGCATAAAATTCAAGTATTCACTAAGTGACAGACCACACCGAAAGAGTGCACACCATCGGTAAAGACAGAGATAAAGTCATAGTGATGCCTGATGAGAAGAAGACAGTGTTGCCTGACGAAGAAGAATCACAGGATGCCCGACGAGCTAAAAATAGTGTTGCCTGACGAGAAAGATCCAATGATGCCTGATGGATGGAGATCCTAAAGCTAACTAAAGTTACACCAACAGAACTGGCAGTTGTCACCGGCGATGAACTACAGAATTGACTGATAGAATAGAGATATCAGAAAATGATAAAATATCTAGCTGGTAGAGCCTAAGGATAGACTTAACTAATTGTTTTATTTGTTTTATTCAACCACAGTTAAGTAATTGATTTATATAGTTGGCAAGAAGATAACTATGAGATAAATCAGGAGTTAAAGCTGTAAATCAAATTGGCTAAATTGTTTTTCACGCCAAGAATCAAGAATCAGAATTAAGGAATATCATGTCTATATAAGAGACAAGCATAATTCATTTTCAAAAGAAATCAGATACACGGGGGAGTGAATAGAAAGAAGATGCTGAAGAGAAACTGGTGAAGGATAAACTTCATACAGTCTTGATCAATCAAGCTAAGGGAGAGCTAAAGAATTTTGCAGACACCGACGAACAGTGAAGCACAACATCACAGAGCAGAAAGTGTGAAGCACAAAGGAATTGAATTGATACATTGATCAGAGAGGTATTGTATGTAAATAGATATGAATATCTACAATTCAAAGTTGCATTAGAAATAGGCCATTTTGTTTCAGTTTAACCATTGAAGCATCAAGTCTCTTAACAGAGAAGGACTTAACCATCTTCTATAATTGAGGTATATCCTAACAGATTACCAAAAATGTTGATTCATGATAGTAGCATCGGTCTTACCTAAAGCCTATTGACAGTCTAAGAAGGAGGCTGAGTCAAGGATGGTAGTAAGATTAGCATAAAGTCTATTGACAGTCTAAAGGCTGATTCAAGGATGGTACCGTAGATGCCAAATACAAAGCGACAACCTATGTATAAAAATCCTCTAACAAGGTCACACTTAACCGTGTGTTTGTAACCTTTAATAGGGTTGGCTACTAATAGGGCTCACTTCAGAAGAGTGAAAATTTGGGGTACCGGTCCCAGTGGTTTTTTCCCTTAACAGGGTTTCCACGTTAAAATCCATGTGTTATATGTGTATGGTTTATTACTTTATTGTTTTACTTTTCACATATGCATTTCTAGATTGATTGGTTTACTCTGCATATTTACTAAGCTTCAGAAAATAAGTTTTACTGCTTATCAGTAATCAAGGAGAATAAGGACAGACAAGGTATATCGGCAGACAGTTAATTATTTCAAGTATTTCAAGGCATACATCTTGTAGGGACTTAATAATCTAAGGTGTATTGATTGGTGGATTAAAGTTTAAAGGATAAATTTTTGAGGCCACTGATTCACCCCCCCCCCTCTCAGTTATTACTAACACTTATGACTCGGCATGTTGTATGAAATACTCAGTTAAATCAATAAAAACTAGTTGTTTCTGTTCATATCTTGTGTTCTTGAGTTTTGTGTTGTGCTGTGTTAAGCAGTTTGGTTGGACAATCTATTTTCAGACCCTCCATCCTTCGCACTATGTCAAAGGTGCATGGAGAGGGAGAGGTTTCAGGAGTTTCTAATAATTCATTTCCATGTGCTCAAATGTCTCTAGAGTGAAGGTCCCATTGGGACTAAAAAATGCAGTAAGGGTTTTTGAAGTACCATGTTAAAATTTTGTAATCTGAAGCCCTATGATCGCTTTTTGTGCCTATTTGCCCAAATAAGTTTGAATGTCTACATGCATGTCAAGTACTCATCACCTTTGTTTTGAAATTTTAAGACATCATAGGTCATTAAATTTGAGTTTTAAGTTGTTTCGTGATGTCTTGTTTTGAGCACTTGTCTAAATTTGTATTTTTGCCTAAGTGTCAGTTTACTGTAGTAGACATTGTTTGCATTTTAATATCTTGTGTCCTGTTAAGTTTCATGGCCTGCCCCTTTGGGGATGTTTAAAGTGTATATCAAAGAACTTGTGCTTAAAAGATCAATCCATTTCGAGTCTGTTTGATAGGTTTTCTGATCCCTCAAAGTTGGTCTTCCAGAAATGTCTTGTTTCTTTGTTCTGCCAAGAATTCTTAGTAGCCCTGTTTGACCAATTGTAACTTTTGATCTTGTGACCTAATTGAAACAATTCCTTTTGCATTGTATTACAGAGGTCAAATAATTATTATATCTCCTTATTCAGGTCATGATGAATCTGTCTGGGTAGTTTCCCAATTTGATTCCATTTGCATTTTCTATCAGTGTGCCAAACTGTCAAATGCAGATTTCTGAATAGCCTACTTTGAGGTCTTGCATTTTGTGCCCGGTTGAGTAGCTTGCATAATTGAGTTTTCACCTATGTTGGAAACATGAAAGTGTACCCATTTAAAGAGTTTTAGACTCGTACCAATCAGTTGTTCACTTTCCTAGCTTGATTCTGAATCCAAATTCTGCATATTCAGTGATTTTAAAATCAGAAAAGTTGTAAGATGCTAAATTTGCAGATTGATGCTAATCGATCAGTTCACCTTCAGTGAATTTTAGTTCAGCATTCGTGTTCCATGTGTGAAGGTGAGTCAAGTTCCAGAGGTTCAAATTCTGAAGGTTCATCTTGATGAATTTATGAATTCAGTATCAGAGGCAGTTTATGCAGTTTGTAGTGCAGAACAAAATTGAGGTTTGTAGAATGATCATTTTCAAAGAGTGATAGCTTTTTATCTGAGAGTTTTTTTCAGGAACCAATTGTGGAATCAGTCTCATGGCATGTAAGTGTACTACTTGATCCAATGGTGAAGCCTCAGAGCTTGTCTTGGTAATCTTGCAATGGCCGATTCTGATGAAGTTTATGTTGTTTTAGCATTTTGCACTTGCATTGTTTTCTGAATTGCTAAGTTTGATTATTTTCATCTTGCACTTGCGGATGAATCCATCCAAGCCCTTTTGAATGAGTATTCAATGTGGATGAATGAGTTATTCTACAAAGTGACAGAGCTTCAAGGGGTGATCTGATGTCTTTTCAAGTCACACTTCTGGCAGGGTTCGCAAACTCCCGATTGCAGAATATAACAAAATGGCTCACTTTGCATATTATTATCTTTTGGCCCAAGTGTTCTCAAGCCAGTCCAATTCATGATAATTTCTCAAATTGTTGGAGATGAGAGGGTTTTCCAATTCCCATACTTGCATAATTACATTCAATCAGTTTTAGATGTTCGTTCTGGAAGCCACTTGCCATTAATGAGACCAATTTCCAAAGTTGTAATAAGTTGTTTTCAAATGATCGCCAATTTGATTCTTTATTGTTCAATTGCATGATGATTTATGTTTAGATATTATGAAGGTGTAGGGTGATTTTAGGATAAATATTTTTAAGCCGAGATCTCAGTGTTTCAAGATTGTAAATCAACCATTTCAGTCAGAAGTGGACAAGTAAATGCATGATAACTCCTGATCGTGATCATTTCTTCCATGCTAGATGCTTGCAAAGATAGTTGGAAATAAAAATGAAATGTCTCACTTGTTGTCGGCCATTGCCTCTAGTATAATGAACATGAACACTATCAAATAAAAGGAGATCCAAGCCAATCAATATCCTGTGCAATTGAAGGGAAAGAGCCTACATGTTAAAACAAAGACAAAGTGCTATTGGCGGGTGTATTTCCACGCAGAAAGGAAGGAAAATAGTGCAAATAAAAAAAGAGAATGAAACAACATATTGCTCTATTTTCCAGGAGAAGCTACGTTGCATAATGAAGTAGTGTTTGCACCAATTACAATAGGGCAGTAATTACAAATAATGGAAGAATTTTAAAAAGTTTTAACAAATGGTATTTGTTGAAGGAAACCTATGTTAAATGAAGGATGCAAATAAGGTGTTGACAGGCAAATCCAATTGGCAATTTTAAAACCAACAATGATACCTTACGCAACAATTCAGAGAAGATCCCATGCAACATTGCAAGGATGGTTTCAAACTTTTAAACCATAGCAAAGTGAAATTTGCAAAGATATAATGGAGATGTTGCATGGGCATGAGGTGGAGAATTTAAAGATGTTTAAAATTAAAAATTGTAGACCATATTGTGTGTGCACCAAATTGGAGGAACATAGCGCACGGAGTACAAACTTGGAGAGGACATTGCCTGCGCAAGGGGGAAAGTAATGTTTTGAGCCTGAGTTGACCAAGGAGGACATTCAAAACATTTACAATTTGTAGCCCATACAATGCATGCCCTGCACAATGTTTTGGGGGTTTTTAATGTGTTTTAAATCTATTTTAAACACCAATACAAGTAGAGATCACAAAGGATAAAGGAGATATTCAAAACATTAGATGCATTGCAGAGTTTTTGAGAGGCATAATGACCTGCGCAGCAGACAAAATGGAGGCCACGCTACATATTCAACATGAAAGTTGTGAATGGTTTAAAGAAAATGAAGTCCTGCATATGATTTAAAAACATAGACCCTGCACTATGTACCAAACACATTGCAAAAAGCACGAGGTACTGTGCGTGGGAGTTGAAGAGGAGAGGTTTTTAAAGTTTTAAGTTAAAAATTGCAAAATGTGAATCCAAAAGAAGGGGCGCCCAGCCCTATGGAAGAGATTGGTGGTTTTAAAAGGCAAGAAAATGATGCCATGGATGAGTAGCACCTGGAGGAAGCTTTCAAAAGCTTGGAAAATGCACAGAGATATATCCCACATTACTCAGGCTATGAAATTGTTTAGTATTTATATACTAAAGCACTTAGTATATGGTTTGAAGAAAGAACCAAGAGGCCATTTGGTGGGCCTCTTGGATGGATATTTAAGTGCGCGGTGGGCCCTATTATTTTTGAGTAAAAACACATAAGGCTTTAAAAACATTCAAAAACTTAGTCCCATATTGCCCCCAAAATGGAAAACTGAGATGTTTATAAGGAAAGTTACAAACATAAGTAAATGTGAAGAAGAGAAGGAGGCTCTCTTCACACGCATGTTTAGGTGACCTGGGAATTGGGATGCGTGTCTAGAGGATAGATGGAAGTGCATTGGGAAGCATACTCGAGTGACCAGGAAGAAATTTTGTAGAACAACTAGTGCTGAGGTGGCGACGGTGACGTGGCAATAGACACATGGCAGGAAGTCACAAAGTCAAGAGATGGAGAGCTGATAACCACCAAGATCAAGAGAGTTAGAGACTAACCACTAGACTAACCAGTTGCGAGGTCCTAACAGTTAACCACCAGAAATCTAGAGACTCAGAGACAACATAGTCGCGTAGTTGCTAGACATAAAATGCTAAGTCCCAATCATCCAGAGACTTAGAGACAAGGTGGTCACCAGGTCTCCAGATCTAACCAGGGTTAGTATAATTCATCAGAGACTTGGAGACTACATGGTGCAGGCTAACCATAGTTAAGGTGCAGTTAAGGTACAGTTAAGTGAGATCTAGAGACTTAGAGAATAACTTAGTCTCCAAGTCTCTAAACAAACCCATGGTTAGCACATTCATTCAGAGACTTAGAGACTAAGTTAGTCTCCAAATCTCTAGATAGAATTGAGGTTAAGAAAAAGATCGAGAGATCTAGAGACTACTTAGTCTCCAAGTGTCCAGACAAGCAGGGATTAAAGGTGAGTTAAAAAGACTAGTTTGAGGCATCAAATCAAAGCGTGCCACATGTCAAATTCTGGTGAGTTGTGAGAAAATTTTGCATAAAGGGTAATTAAAATGCAAAATTGAAATATTAAAGTGAAAAATCCTTTCAATTCAATAGTCAAACTATTGAATATAAATTCAAATATTTCAAATTGTTCAAAAATATGTACAGAGACAAAGTTTGATTAATGTTTCAGGGGGTATTTTTTTATCCAAAATATGAAGTATCATATATCACCAGAAAGGTCTCAGAATGAGGATTCTGATTTTGTAGACCATTTGAGTCCAGATCATATCAGATTTTTGCAGTTGTAGATTGAAGTAGTTGAGATATTTTTGTTGACAGACAGGTGTCAGTGAAGGAGATTGTTTCCTTTCTCCTATATCTGGTTTTTTCTCCATTGTAACAGGGATGCTGAAAATTTATGCTGTTGGGCAGTATTCAGGCTTTTGAGTCTTATTTTTTGTGTTTCTTTGTCTTGCAAATGTATAGATTCATATGAATTTTAATGAGAATAATGGAATCCCTATTCAATTCTTGTTTGATATCTTTGTATGTATTGTCTTGATTCTTGTATATTAACTTGTAAGGCATGTTAATGTACCAGTTATAAGGTAGTTGTGGGTTTGAATTTGAGTTTCTTTCAAGGAGAGAGTAAGTCATGTTTTCAAATTTTGAGAATTCTAGGTTTGCATATGAATCTGATATCCAGGTATTGAAATGAGAAGAATGGCTTGCAAGGCATTTCATTCGGGTTTTTGAGTTTGGTGTTAGGGTTTTCTGGGAATGCACATTTGTTTGACTCTATTGCCCAATAGATAAGGAACTGATCTCTTTCTTGTCCTGTAGTTTCTTCATCAAATCAATTATTCAAATCACTTTTAAATTTATGTATGAGAGCTTGAATGTCTATGTCTTGCATTCTGTGAATGTAAGGGTACATGTTAGTTTCTTTAAATAAGAAATCCATGGGTTAGCCTGCCTGAGTCTAGAAATCAAAGAGAAGAAGGATTTCATCCTTGTTACTTTGAGCATTTCCCTGGTTCTTAGCAGATCATACAGGTGGGATCCTGTATAATATTGGTTGAGTTGAACTCTCATGTTTTATAAGTCTGAGAACTATCCACGGTCGCGTCTGCATAATGAGGTTTAGCTCGTGATTTATATGTATGCATATTTTAGCTTTTTTTAGGTGTACCCTCCTGAGTGTGTGGAGCTCGAAGTATAAGGAGGATCAAATCCTCATCAATTAGTCTTTTCTTGCCCCTTAGTTTGTAGGAATGAGCTAACTCTTGTAAGTTGGACAAAAATCCCCATGTCTGGTTTGCATTGTCGCTTTTAGAACTAAGGGATACAAGAAAAAGAACTAACAAAATGGTGACTCTACTGGGGATAGAGATTACAAAATCTTGTTGAAACTTTTTGAATATCTCTGGTTTAAAAGTTGAATATCAAAATACCGCAGATTATGTTTCCCCATCCAAGTTGCACTAAAAAAATGGTGACTCTGCTGGGTATAAAGATGAAGTAATCTTGCTGTGCTATTCAAAAAATCCCTGGTGTTATTTTAAAAGTTAAATCAAATTTTAGTTGAGTTTTCCCATCTGAGTCGTACTAACAAAATGGTGACTTTGCTAGGGACTAGAGAGTACAAAATATTGTTGAAACTTTTAGAATATCTCTGGTTTTAAGAGTTACAAATCAAAGTACCCCAGAAATTGTAAATTGCTGGAGAAGTAAAGGTTAAAATCTCATAGGAGCTAATCATTTGTTGCTTCATTTCTAGACCGGTTTGTGAATCTTAATCCCATACTTGTTGTGGGTGGTGACTCTATTTGAATCTGGAGGATCCTAGTTGTTTTGTGCCACTGTAATTTATGATTATCGGTTTTTATTTGATCTCTAAGATCAACAAGTTTAAGATGTTTGTTTCCTTGCTTGGCTAAATCAATATTCAAATCTCATTAAGAAAGAAAGTCATAAAAGGAATCTGAAATTTTTTTAGATCTTTCTGTGTGAATAGCCTGGAAGTGTTCTTATTTGCAGCGAAAGGAAGAAAAATATTATGCAACTTTGCTAGTTGGAATGGGTTTCGAGAATTGAAAGTAATTTTCAAATAGCTCTTATTGTTTGATATTTGTCCTCTGCAAGGAGGTGGCGACTCTACGAAAGAAGAACCAGAAGGAATTCGAAGAAAGGATTTAGATCTGCCTTGTATCCGGTAAAGAAGAAGAAAGAACAATAGTTGCAAATATTGTCCAGGTAATCCTAAGGTTTTATAAGAAACAAAAGTCCCTTAACAGGTGAGCAAAGCACTAAGAAAAAGGGAAAAGTAGCTTTGTAGTTTGTCATAATTTTTGGTTGAAGTTTCACTTTCAAGAAATCAGAAATATGCTATGGTTCCATGAAGTAAATGGTTGCATGAAGTCAGATAGAAATCTTTGTGATAGAGTATGATGTGTTGATTAAATAAGTGGTTAAAATGGAAATTCCAGCATTCATGGGTCAAGATATATTTTCTACATCTGAAGTTTATGAGCAAGATCTTGAAAATGTTAATAGAGAAAAGGATATTTTATTGATAAATCAAAAGATCCAACAATAATGCATATTGATTTTAAGATGTAAGATTGGAGAGAGAAAAGAAGAATCAACACTCTTATTTTATGATAAGTTTAGTGAAGCTCATAATGAGATTCCAATGGGTATTGATTTTCAAAAGTTCACATACGTTGAAATGTTCCTAGAGCTTAGTATGCCTGAATCAGTTAGTTAGTCTGCATCTCTTAGAGAAGAAGCGATTGAACATACCATAGAATGGATAGATTCAATTGAGAAATCAGAATCTGAAAATACTAAGGATGCTGGATATGAATCTAGTTATGTAGATGATGCTGAGTCTACTTATGCTGAAAGTGTTGATTATGATGTTGATGTTGAAATCCATAAACAACAAAAAGATGAAGATGATTTTGTAATTGAAAATGACTCCATTGAGTTTATAGATTTTTCCTTCTTTCAGCATAACAATGCAGATTTCTTGTCTCAGTTCGAAGAAGTTTTGTGTGAACAACAAGAGCATAATTATGATGCAGATGGTAGTTGTTGTAGTGATTCATTTGTAGAAAATGATATGAGCGAATAAATATTAGTCCTTGTTTCCAATGTGGAAAATTTTTGCAGCATCGAACAAGAAACCAAAGAAGGTGAAAATCAGGTCCAATGTCCACTAAGCACTGAGCGAATTTCAGAACTCCTAGATGTTGATTTTTAGAGGTATACGTATACATTTGATTCTAGAGTTTCATGCCTGATAGATATATGTTTTGATAAAGAGAGTATTAGCGAGGGCATGAAATGTGAAAAAAATCTCAAGTTTCCTTCTCCTATTTTTAAAGCTCATGACATGAAAGTTAAGAGTACATATGATTGTGATGAATTTTTTACTGTCATATATGATGAGTATGATGATTTATGTACTAGTGTGGATTCAGATTTTCATGAACTTAGTCTCACTGATTCTTGTTTGAGCCATGATGCTGAATAGAAAGACAAATATGAATGTGTGTTTTCAGATTTACAAGTAATTGATGAATTATTAATTGACAATGCTTTCCCATGTTTACAAGATGCTGATAGGAGTTGTGATCAGCAAGATGTCTCTGATTTTGTGCAGTCAGATTTTTGTTTAGAAGAATTCTATTTTAGTTTGTAGACTGATGTAGAATAAGCTTGTCTTGTGGTGCAAACAAATGTTCAAAATGTGGATGTTTCCTGCCATGAGAGTGAGATAGAATGTTTCTTCTTCTAGCAAGTTAGTGATAGTGAAGAGTGTGATGTTTTGATGTCACACAATGATCGACATTCACAATGATCTGGTGACTTTTCTTTTCCAAGTGATGGTGAGTTTGCTGATTGTCTTTTGTTTGATGTGCTGAAGGAGAATGTCGGTGTTTTTGACCAGATGCATGGAAGAAATAGTTTTATCTTATCTCTAATTTATGGAGATGAGAATCATATGTTCAATAGAGGTAAGAGTTTATTTCAGTTTTGGGGCTTTGGTCCTTTTGTAAATAAGTTCCATGTTTGTACAGTTGCTTTCTTTCCCTTTTAGTTGTGTGTCATCCTTGCTTTCAGTTGTGTGTCATCCTTTCTTTTTGGGTGGTCTACTTCTACCAATTATTATGAGATTCTCTGCATGCCCACATGGGGCACACGTCCACAGTTAGAGCCACTGTTGGGAATAAAAAATGCACTAAGGTTTTTTGAAGTACCATGTTAAAATTTTGCAATCTGAAGCCCTATGATCGCTTTTTGTGCCTATTAGCCCAAATAAGTTTAAATGTCTACCATGCATGTCAATTACTCATCACCTTTGTTTTGACATTTTCAAGTCATTAAATTTGAGTTTTAAGTTGTTTCGTGATGTCTTGTTTTGAGCACTTGTCTAAATCTGCATTTTTGCCTAAGTGTTAGTTTACTATAGCAGGCCTTGTTTGCATTTTAATATCTTGTGTCCTATTGATTTTCATGGACCACCCCTTTGGGGATGTTTAAAGTGTATATCAGAGAACTTTTGTTTCAAACCTCAATCTATTTCAAGTCCATTTGATAGGTTTTATGATCCCTCAAAGTTGGTCTTCCAGAAATGTCTTGTTTCTTTGTTCTGCCAAGAATTCTTAGTAGCCCTGTTTGACCAATTCTAACTTTTGACCTTGTGACCTAATTGAAACAATTCCTTTTGAATTTTATTACATAGGTAAAATAATTCTTATATCTCCTTCTTTAGGTCATGATGAATCCATCTGGGTAGTTTTCCAATTTGATTCCGTTTGCATTTTATATCAATGTGCCAAACTGTCAAATGCAGATTTCTGAATAGCCTCCTTTGAGGTCCTGCATTTTGTGTCTGGTTGAGTAGCTTGCATAATTGAGTCTTCCCCTATGTTGGAAACATGAAAGTGTACCCATTTGAAGAGTCTTAGAATCATACCAATCTATTTTTTCACTTTCCCATCTTGATTCCGAATCTAAATTCTGCATATTCAATGATTTTAAAATCAGAAAAAGTTGTAGGATGCTAACTTTGCAGATTGATGCTAATCAATCAGTTCAACTTCAGTGCAAGTTATTTGAGGATTCATATTCCATGTGTGAAGGTGAATAAAGTTTCAGAGGTTCAGATTCTGAAGGTTCATCTTGATGGCTTTATGAATTCAGTATCAAAGGCAGTTTATGCAGTTTGTAGTGCAGAACTGAATTGAAGTTTGTAGAATGATCATTTTCAAAGAGTGATAAATTTCTATCTGAGAGTTTTTTTTTAGAACCCAATTGTAGAATCATTCTCATGGAATGTAAGTGTACTAATTGATCCAATGGTGAGGTCTCAGATCTTGTCTTTCTAATCTTGCAATGGCCTATCTGGATGAAGTTTATGTCATTTCAACATTTTGCACTTGTACTGTTTTCTGAATTGCTAAGTTTGATTATTTGCATCTTGCACCTGAGGATGAATCTAATGAAGCCCTTTTGATTGATTATTCAATGTGGATGAATGAGTTATTTAGCCAAGTAACAGAGCTTCAAGGGGTGATCCGATGTCTTTTCAAGTCACACTTTTGACAGGGTTTGCAAACCCCCGATTGCAGAATATAACAAAATGGCTCACTTTGCATATTATTATCTTTTGGCGTGAGTGTTTTCAAGCCATTCTAGTTGATGATAATTTCTCAGATTGCTGGAGATGAGAGGGTTTTCCAGTTCTCATACTTGCAAAATGACATTCATTTAGTTTTAGACGTTCGTTCTGGAAGCTACTTGCCATTAATGAGACTAGTTTCCAGAGTTGTAATAAGTTGTTTTCGAATGATCGCCGATTTGATTCTTTATTGTTCAATTGCATGATGATTTATGTTTAGATATTTTGAAGGTGTAGGGTGATTTTAGGATAAATATTTTTAAGCTGAGATATCAGTGTTTCAAGATTGTAAATCAACCATTTCAGTCAGAAGCGGACAAGTAAATGCATGATAACTCCTTGTGATAATTTCTTCCATGTTGAAAGCTTGCAAAGATGGTTGGAAATAAAAATAAAATGCCTCACCTGTTGTCGGCCATTGCCTCAAGTATAACAAACATGAACACTCATATAAAAGGAGATACAAGCCAATCAATATCTTGTGCAATTGAAGGGAAAGAGTCCACATGTTAAAACAAAGACAAAGTGCTATTGGCAGGTGTATTGGCACGCAGAAAGGAAGGAAAATAGTGCAAATAAAAAAAGAGAATGAAAGAATAGATTGCTCTATTTTCCATGGAGAAGCTACGTTGCATAATGAAGTAGTGTTTGCGCCAATTACAATAGGGCAGTAATTGCAAATAATGGAAGACTTTTAAAAAGTTTTAACAAATGGTATTTGCTAAAGGAAACATGTGTTAAATGGAGGTTGCAAATAAGGTTTTGATAGGAAAACTCAATTGGCAATTTTAAAACCGGCAATGATACCTTGTGCAGTAGTTCAGAGAAGATCCCATGCAACATTGCAAGGATGGTTTTAAACTTCTAAACCATAGCAAACTGAAATTTGCAAAGATATAATGGAGATGTTGCATGGGCATGAGGTGGAGAATTTGAAGATGTTTAAAATTAAAATTGCAGCCAAATTGGAGGAACATAGCGCACGCAGTACGAACTTGGAGAGGACATTGCCTGTACAAGGGGCAATGTAAAATTTTGAGCCTGAGTTGACCAAGGGGGACATTCAAAACATTTGAAATTTGTAGCACATACAATGAATGCCCTGCATAATGTTTTGGGGGGTTTTTATGTGTTTTAAATGTGTTTTAAACACCAATACAAGCAGAGATCATGCAACATAAAGGAGGTATTCAAAACATTAGATGCATTGCAAAGTTTTTGATAGGCATAAGACCTGCACAGTAGACAAAAAGGAGGCCACACCACATATTCAACATGAAATTTGTGAATGGTTTAAATAAAATGAAGTCCTGCGTATGATTTAAAAATACAGACCCTGCACTATGTACCAAACACATTGCAAAATGCACAAGGAGGTTCTATGTGTGGGAGTTAAAGAGGAGAGGTTTTTAAAGTTTTAAGTTAAAAATTACAAAATGTGAATCCACAGGAAGGGGCGCCTAGCCCTATGGAAGAGATTGGTGGTTTTAAAAGGCAAGAAAATGATGCCATGGATGAGCAACACCTCGAGGAAGATTTCAAAATCTTGAAAAATGCACAGAGATATATCCCACATTTCTCAGGCTGCGAAATTGTTTAGTATTTATATACTAAAGCACTTAGTGTATGGTTTGAAGAAAGAACCAAGAGGCCATTTGGTGGGCCTCTTGGCTGGATAGTTAAGTGCATGGTGGGCCCCATTATTTTGGAGTAAAAATGCATAAGGCTTTAAAAACATTCAAAAACTTAGTCCCACATTGACCCCAAAATGGAAAACTAAGATGTTTATAAGGAAAGTTACAAACATAAGTAAATGTAAAGAAGCGCAGGAGGCTCTCTTCATGCGTATGTGTAGGAGACCTACACATTGGGATGTGTACCGAGAGGACAGTTGGTAGTGCATTAGGAAAAATGCCCGAGTGACCAGGTAGAAATTTTGTAGAACAGCTGGTGCTGAGGTGGCAACGGTGATGTGGCAGCGGACACATGGTGGGCAGTCACAAAGTTAGGAGATGGAGAGTAGATAACCGCCAAGATCAAGAGACTTAGAGACTAACCACCAGGATAACCAGTCGCTAAGTCACTAGGTCCTAGCAGTTAACCACCAGAAATCTGAAGACTCAGAGACAACACAGTCGCATAGTCACTACACATAAAATGCTAAGTCCCAAACATCCGAAGACTTAGAGACAAGGTGGTCGCCAGGTCTCTAGATCTAACTAGGGTTAGTAGAATTCATCAGAGACTTGGAGAATACATGGTGTAGGCTAACCATAGTTAAGGTGCAGTTAATTTGCAGTTAAGTGAGATCTAGAAACTTAGATACTAACTTAGTCTCCAAGTCACTAAACAAACCCATGGTTAGCAAATTCATTCAGAGACTTAGAGACTAATTTAGTCTTCAAGTATCTAGATAAACTCGAGGTTAAGAAAAAGATCAAGAGATCTAGAGACTGCTTAGTCTCCAAGTCTCCAGATGAGCAGGGGTTAAAGGTGAGTTCAAAAGACCAGTTTGGGGGATCAAATCAGAGTGCGCCACATGTCAAATTCTGGTGAGTTGTGAGAAAAATCTGCATAAAGGGTAATTAAAATGCAAAATTGAAATATTAAAGTGAAAAATCATTTCAATTCAATAGTCAAACTATTAAATATAAATCAAATATTTCAAATTGTTCAAAAATATGCACAGAGACAAAGTTTGATTAATGTTTCAGGGGGTATTTTTTATCCAAAATATGAAGTATCTTATATCACTAGAAAGGTCTCGGAATGAGGATTTTGATTTTGTAGACCATTTGAGTCCAGATCATATCAGATTTTTGCAATTGCAGATTGAAGCAGTTGCAGATATTTTTGGGGACAGACAAGTGTCGGTGAAGGAGATTGTTTCCTTTCTCCTATATTTGGTTTTTTCTCCATTGTAACAGGGATGTTGAAAATTTATGCTGCTAGGCAGTATTCAGGTTTTTGAGTCTTATTTTTTGTGTTTCTTTGTCTTGCAAATGTATAGATTCATATGAATTTTAATTTGAACAGTGGAATCCCTGTTCAATTCTTGTCTGATGTCTTTGTATGTATTGTCTTGATTCTTGTATATTAACTTGTAAGGCATGTTAATGTACCAGTTATAAGGTAGCTGTGGGTTTGAATTTGGGTTTATTTCAAGTAGAGAGTAAGTCTTGTTTTCAAATTCTGAGAATTCTAGGTTTGCATATGAATCTGATGTCCAGGTATTGAAATGAGAAGAATGGTTTTCAAGGCATTTTGTTCGGGTTTTTGAGTTTGGAGTTAGGGTTTTATGGGAATGCACATTTGTTTGACTTTGTTGCCCAATAGATAATCACTGGTCTCTTTCTTTTCCTACAGTTTCTTCATCAAATCAATTATTCAAATCACTTTTAAATTTTTGTATGAGAGCTTGAATGTCTATGTCTTGCATTCTATGAATGTAAGGGTACATGTTAGTTTCCTTAAAGAAGAAATTCATAGGTTAGCCTGCCTAAGTCTAGAAATCAAAGAGAAGAAGGATTTCATCCTTGTTACTTTGACCATTTCACTGGTTCTTAGCAGATCATACATGTCTGATCCTTTATAAGACTGGTTGAGTTGAACTCCCATGTTTTATAAGTCTGAGAACTATCCACGGTCGCATCTGTATAATGAGGTTTAGCTAGTGAGTTATATGTATGTAGGTTTTAGCTTATTTTAGGTGTACCCGCTTGAGTTTGTGGAGCTCAAAGCAGAAGGAGGATTAAATCCTCATCAATTAGTCTTTTCTTGCCGCTTTGTTTGGAGGAATGAGCTAATTCTTGTGAGCTAGACAAAAATCCCCAGGTTTGGTTTGCATTGTCGCTTTTAGAACTAAGGGATACAAGAAAAAGTGCTAACAGGTCCTATGTGGGATGCATTTTGTACTTCATCAGGTATGAGATGTCTATGAATAAAGTATGACTATTAGGTGTAAAGAATCCCCATTGTGAGAAGAATTCAATTCAAACTCCAAAATCCAAATCTCTATCTGAAAATAGTGAAAATATTGTCATGGATGTTGTCATTCATAGTTACATTTTAGGGGGATTTTTGGTAGTCTTCGGTTCCATGATGATGACTAAGTTGTGAACATGATAAAGCATAGCTTTGATGTTTTCAAGGTTGTGTAATGATACTATGAACATATTTTTGAATGATAAATGGTGTCATCTTAAAAGTCTAGTTTACAAAGTTCATATAGATTTTTGAATGATAAAGCATAGCTTTGATGATACATGCAAATCTAAGTTATCATTGTTGCTATACTTGTCAAACATTGTTGACTATTGCCACTTTAAAGGTTTGTGTGTTATCTTGAAGTCTACAAGAAAAAAACTTGTCTAATCAAATAGTGAAGGAGCGTTAAAAGAACCCCATAGACCTTGGAAAAATATGATACAAAAGAGTATGGAAAGAAAAGATAGTTCTCCACACCCATCAAAACCCTAGGGATGTTTAAAATAAACATCAAAGGTCTCAAGCACCAAATTTTTCTCTCTATTATAGTTAGGTTGTCAAAGTGAAGAGACCAAAATATTTTCAAACCCTAATGTTGATAAAAACCTTATGAAGAGTTTTTCAACCATGATTGACCCTAAGAAGCTTAGAGAAGATCTCAATAGCCCTATTTTGTCAGTTAATAGATTGAATTATCAAGAGGACTAATAAATATGAAGGTTTTATCATCTTAGGAGGACCCTTAAGCCTTCATCATCATTAGGTCATCCTAAATAACATGAAGGTTGTTTATTCATGTACAAAAAGTCTCCAACATCATGGAAGAGATATTAAAGTGTTTCTACAAGAGATATGCAATTAAATGATGTCATAAATTCAAGTGATTGATTAAGGGATATATAATCTAAGTAAAGAAGGAAATGAATCAAGAAAGAGCAACATGGACAAGTGTTAAGTGCATTGAAAAGTTGTGAAAGGTCTTTTGTTCAATTTCATGGAACCCTAGTGGTGCAGGAGCACCCTCAAGTTCATCTAATACAAGAACATCATTGGATCCAAACAAGAAGGGTTGGGGTTGTGATTGGATCTTATATCCAAGGGTATCAATAATTCCTAAATGTAAGACAAGGGGACACTAAGTGATGTTATAAACTTAGTTGTCCACCTTAGTCAATTTGGACAATTTTGGGTAGAGTAGGATAGAATAGTCTAGGGGACCTAAGGAAGGGTAGGAATTTCATTTTTGGCCTTCTAATATCCCCTATGGAGTAAAAAATATGAACTTTACAAGTTATTTATAATTGACAACTTTTGCAAAAAGTTGTCAAAAGTTATCAATGTTGCATAATGCAACTTTTGCAAAAATTGGCAACTTTTGAATCCCAACATTCACAACCACTTTTGTTAGTTGGAACCACATGGGAATGATATGTAATGTTATAAAAAAATTTCTCCAAGGTTGGACTGGACAATTTGTAAAGTTTTTGCATTGAAATCAATAAAATCCAAACTGTTTTCTGTATTTCTAACCGGATTTCAGAGTTGTATGGTTCTATATAGATTCCAAGGAACCACTGAATGATTGGAAAAAATTATCTAGTGTTTTGATTGAATGTTCCAATTTTTTTGAGGGCTTGAAGTGTAGGGGATCGAAAGTTATCAATTTTTGATTGCTCACTGGTTTAAGGAAGGCCGTAACTAGGGGTTCGATACAAAACTCCTCTTTCCCAGAGACTCCACCATGGGAAAATATTAAGCCTTTGGGGAGAGAAAGGGGGGAGTATATACTTTAAGAATTTGGAGGTCTTAGATCAATAGACAATCAATGGAGGGAGAAATTATTGAATCTTCTAGATAGGCATTCATATGTGACTGTCCATAATTGAGCTTTTGAGGCACAACTTGGGCCAGGGGTGGAATGGAAGTCTAAATCCTTGGATTTAGGAGTTTTGTAAGATCCCAAAAGTATTCCATTGGTGGGATGACAAATTGAATCAAGATTCAAATAGTTTCTTTGGAAAAGTGACCTATTAGCCCTATTAGGCCTAGGACAGAATTGAGGACAACAAGAGTTAGGGGATTGATCAAGATCCCTAGCTTGGAGGGTGTTGTTGGTGGATGGATTGGAGACTTTGGGGGTGGTTAAGACTTTCTATGGTGGAGTTACAAGTAAGTGGAAGACCTAGTCTTGTGAATGTGGGTTTTGGGAACTCTTTAGTAGAGCCCTATATTGTGTGGGAGTAGGGGTATTACAGATCCCTAGAGAGTCAGTTTTGACATAGTTTGGGACACTGCTCCAAGTGGTATCAGAGAAACTAGTAGATCTTTGGAAGAAGACAAGTTGCAAGCATGTCTGAAGGAGGAGATGATAGTGAACTTCCTAATAGGATTACAAATATTGAACTACTAAGGGTTGTGAAAGAGTATGATGCATAGAGGAAGTTGATGAGATAGGAAAGGGAAAGGCTCAAGGAACAAGTCAAGAATGGGAGTAGTAAGAACTCTGAAGTTGAAGAGGAGGGGAGTGATGAAGAGACCCCTTGGTAGGAGGATGTACATGAAGAATTCCCTGATGAACAAAGACTACTCTTGAAGATTTTGAAATCCATGGAGAGAAGGACCATGGATACTAAACTTGACCTACCTATCTACAGTGGGAAGATGGATCTAGAAGAAGTCATGGATTGGATTGACACACTATTTCTTTGACTATGAGGAGATACCAGAGCATCAGAAGGTTAAGATAGAAAATTCCAAGTTGAAGGGATCTTCCCTAACTTAGTGGAATTTCACTCAAGAGGAGAGGGTGAAGATGGAAAAGAATCCAGTAAGAACTTGGAAGAAGATGGTGACCTTGGTGAAGGAAGCCTATATGCCTGAGGACTATGAAGTTCAAATTCATAAGAAGAGACAAAGTCTAAGGCAAAAAGAGATGGAAATCTCAAGTTATACTGAAGAATTCCAAAAGCTTACCATGAAATCTAAGTTGGTTGAACCAGAGAATGTCAAGCTTGTTAGATATCTGCAAGGATTGAGGGTGAACATCCAAGATGAACTAAGTTTGTGTTCCCCTACTACTGTCCAAAAGCACTTTTAATTAGAACTGAAAGTTGAAGAAAAAATTAAGAGGAGACAAGAGAAAAGTGGAAGAGGCAGAGGCCAGAGAGACTTTGGTAGTAGAGGAAGAGGGACAAATAATGGGAGGGGACAAGCTCCTAGAAATTTTGGAAAAATCAGTCATAGAGAAACCAGTCAGGAGAGCTCCTTTGGGGAAGGTAGTTCTAGAGGATCCTATAGATGAAGGAGAGGAGATTCAAGGGGAATATTTGGAGGAAGAAGTTCAGGACCTCCAAGGTGTTACAAATGTAACCAAGTAGGGCACTTAGCATCCAAGTGTCTAGAGAAGGCAAGCAATGAGGTAAAGAGAAGGGAAAACATGGTTAGAGAAGAAGAGAACCATGGAGACAACTCACATGGGTCTTATGAACCACCTGAGGAAGGATAAGTCATTATGATGAGAAGGACACTATTGAAGGCTCCAAGCACTTAAGAGCCACCTCAAAGGAAGAACTTATTCAGAACCACATGCAAAGTGAGAGACAAAGTCTACAAGATGGTGATTGACAGTGGGTCTACATACAACTTGGTGTCATAAGAAATAGTAAATAAACTGAAGTTGAGAAGGGTGCCACATCCAAACCCTTACAAGGTATCATGGATAACTAAGAAGAAACAAACTATCATAGAGGAGAAAGCTTGGGTGGAACTCCAACTTGGAAACTACTGTGTGTGTATATTTGTGCACCTGTTGCCTACAACACAACACTTCAATAAGTCATTTTGTTAGTGAGATACAAGGGTTAATGAGCATATAAAACCCTGACATCGACTTATTTATTTCTAACTAGGATGAGTGTAGAAAATAACATAAAAGCCCTTAGATTATGCTAAATACCAATGACATAAACAACCTAGCATGAAAGATTTAGTTTAAATACAACTATTTAACTATTTGAACATGCATATTAGTCTTAAATGGGCATTATAACTATGTAAGAAAGTGACTAATGGAGTGTGTATGAAGCTAGGAAGGAATGGGTAGCATAAAAATGCTTTGAGATTCCTTCAAAATCTTGGCATAACAACACTACTATTCAAAA
>MU223165.1:1219802-1256482 GCA_018584345.1 Thuja plicata | reverse complement strand
CTTATTTAATTCATTTAAAATATAGGAATTAATTATTTAAGCATTTTATTGCTTTTTAATAATTAAGGGGACTATAGCCATTTTAATTAAATTAAATAGGCTAGGGGAATGGGTTATTTTGCAAGTGAATAATTGATTTAGGGATTTATTTAATTCCTTTATAATTAAATACTATAGCCATGTTTGAATTTGATTTGATTTAAATGGTTTGAATTGATTTAAATCATATGGCTATAATAGTTAATATAATTTAGTGAAAAAAACCACCTAGGACATTAAATTTAATTTTAAAAATGAATTATGCCAAAGTAACATTATCATGACATAATTGGGGGTATGATCACACTTAGGGAAAATAGGGTCCATAGTCAGAATAGACCAAATTCAGGTGGATACATTTGCCCCTCTTTGAATTGATGTGCGAGCAGCACATTGATTCAAAGAAAGTTTTTGATTTTGACTTCAGAAAGATTGAGAATTATGTTCTTGGTTGTCGAATGAAATGTAGATGAGATCAGTCTCGCACTTGATAAAAAAAAACTGATAGAATTGATTTTGAGCTTGGTTGTCGTCCAAAGATCAAATAAAAGATTTTTAAAGATACCAATTCTGAACTTGGTTGTCATCCAAAGATTGATAATACTGATTCTGAACTTGGTTGTTGTCCAAAATCCAGTATAAAGCTACCAGGAGCTTAATAATAATCTTATAAAATGAGGAAACACAAGATATCCAGCTTATGAGAACCAAAGCTTTCTATCCAACAGTTCTGACTTTAGTCAAGGAAACTGTTATGCCCCTAGTTTGTTTGATAACAAAGTCATTTTAATTCTTTTTCAAGAAAAAATTTAATTGATGATAGTGTGATCATGCCCCCTCGGGAATGAAATCAAAGGAAAAGAATAAAATCCCTTAGTTGAAAGAACATATCACTTGCAGGAAGCAGTTAGGGCAAGAAAGAATGGAGTAGAAGAAGTGGAAAAAGATGGTGTGTTTAAAAATAAACACACGATTACCAAGTTAATTACGTGAAAATATGAGTAGTGAGACTAATAAAATTATGTCAGACCAAGATTTATGATAAAATGTTCAGTATTAGCAGATTTTTGGAAAAAATGAAGCAAATCTATAATTTTTGAAACTATCATAAAAATGGTATTGTGTTGCTGAAAACATCTTAGGCTCCTTCAATTTTGTTCTTGATTGATCAGAAAGAGAAAAAAAATGTAGTTGTAGTTGTTTGGGAGGAGTTTTGAAACTCCTAAATGGCTCAAAAGACCAATATAAGCCTCAAAATTTACCATTTTACTATTCATTTTCACTTCCATTTGTACCTCCTCCTCCAAATCAGGCAGAGGGGGGGAGCCAGAGCTGAGTTATATTGTCATATTTTGTATATCTGAGTTCACATTGTATATCTGGATCCTGCTGAGATCAACTTTTGTATATGACATTCATACATGTATATTTGATTCATTCTATCTCACTGATACTCTGATACTCTTTATGCATTTTGTTCCATATTTTGATCGATACATGTGATGATATATATATTTGATGCAGATTCTTGATTCTGATATTTTTTATGAGTTATATTTGCTTTGATAGATTTTATTTGCACATATGATGATATCTTGGTCTCTTGATGAGTTAGATTTAGATGATGACATCACTTTTGATTTGATCACTAATATAAATATGTTTAAATGATACTTATGTGAAGATGCAAATGTGTGTTTGTGATTTTCCTTATGAAATTTTAAAATGTATGGATGCACTTTAGGATGTAAAAGTAAAAATGCAATACATGGATGCTTTATTTTGGTATTTTCCCGTTGCTTCTTTTTATGAATGAAAAATGTATGCTATGGATGTGCAATGATAGATATATCAGTAATATGGATGATGTAATTAACTTGATGTAGAAGAAAAAAATTGAATTAATTTGGAGCTCAAAATTTCTTTAATGCTTCTCCTTTCTTTGTGCATATGCACCATGCATTTTATCAAAAATGTAATGATATGAAGACTCTTAGGAATTTGTCACTGGTATGCAAATGTATAGCTTTTTATCATCATTGGGAACTCTGTAGGAACAGATACCATGAGATAGTACAACCTTCACTAATACCCACTGATATTATGATAATATGAATACTATGTTTTATTGAAATGTCAAAAATAGACTTAGGCATCAAGGCATAGAAGCCATGATAACAAAATAGTCACCTTCCTTTTACTATACTAGATTATGTGTAAGGCAAGATAGTGGACCCGCAATGACCTTGAAAATTCATATCCTTGGGTACATTATGCTTCGTATACCTTAGTGAGAATCTGGATCAAAAAATAGACAAGGAAATTGTTTCAAACTCACCGTAGTTTACACATAACAAAGGTCAAGATATATGCGGCTATCCATCCATAGTGGAAGCTCTTACCATAAACATCCAAGTTAGGTGAAATTTATAGGATCGTTTGAAATAATCACCATACGCAGAAAACCAAGAAAACATTATGCCCCCCATCCTTGTGACTCTTTGTCTTTGTGCAGAT
Source organism: Thuja plicata (assembly GCA_018584345.1). NCBI lineage: Eukaryota > Viridiplantae > Streptophyta > Pinopsida > Cupressales > Cupressaceae > Thuja > Thuja plicata. The sequence goes on along the minus strand of MU223165.1, from coordinate 1,253,926 downwards.
GTCATTGAACAACTAAGAAGACATAATAAATTATTAATTGAGAATCAATCAAATAAATTTTATAATTACTTAGATGCCCCTAGTTGAAAACATCATCAAGACATTTAAAGAGTCATAATCAAACCATTATCAAACTGTGTGTTTTAGTAGTACTTGTTTATTAATTTGTCAAACATAGTAAAGATTCATCAATTAGAAGGTTGAAATATAAGCAATATGGTGTTTTCATGCCTATGCATTGATAGGATAATCCATTCATGTTTGCGATCTAATATAGCCTTGTAGGAACTCCGTTAATGTAAATGCCATGTTTGGATATGTGATGTTTGAAAAGACACCCTTGTTTTGGAAAGTGACATTGTTTTTGCATGTATTAAGAAACATAGTGTTTGCGAGACAAACCATCCTAGAGAAACCTAGAAACCACAACCTACTATGCCAGTAAAGATGCCCCCAGTGCTGAATGACTTATTCCTAAGACATAAATGTAGACAAAATCCCAAGCGAGGATAGTATAGCCATTTAGGAAATGAAGTCAACATTTGAGCACAGGTAAAATTATGACGACTTAGTGTCAGAAATGTTTTGATAGATGGAGCACTGAACATAAGTGATGCCTGATTGCCAGGGTTTCACCACTTGGCTAGATTCTTTTATTTCTTTTTTCTACCAAGATGCTGCTTTACTAGGTGCTCATCAAGGCACTTTTCTCTTTTTCAATTTTTTTTGCTATTTTTGATTTTTTGAATGTTTTTGTAGTATCAAGGCACCTTTTTGCCAGGTTTTCACCAAGGATACCCTTTTTGTAGGACCTTTTCCATTGTTTTTAGATTTCTTCAGGATCAATTTTCTGAATATTTTTGGTATTTTGTAAAAAAATTTTGCTGTACAAGCTCTGCTAGCTAAACATAAAGCGTAGAACCACTTCACATGTAGAGTGTTGATAGGATCTAGAAGAATGTCTCCCTTAGGTGTAGCTAGTTGATAAGCTCCAGTCCTGAAAGTAGTAGTGATAACATAAGGTCCTAGCTAGTTAGGTTCAAACTTTCCCTTTTGCTCTTTGTTAGACTGCTTTTTAGGATTCTCTTTGAGGATGAGATCCCCCACTTCAAATTTGCATGGTTTGACCTTCTTGTTGTAGCCTTTGGACATATGTTGTTGGTACACTTTGAGGTGATCGAATGTTTGTTGTCTGCGCTCATCTAGTAGGTCCAGAGAATTCACCCTATCTATACGGTACTGCTCATCAGTAACCACACCTTGTAAAGATATCCACAAAGATGGGATCTCAACCTCAATAGGTAGTACTGCCTCAGCGCCATAGACTAGAGAAAATGGCGTGGCTCCAATTGGTGTTCTTATGCTTTTTCTTTAGGCCCATAGTGCCAAATTCAGTTGTAGATGCCAGTCTCTGCCAGACTTGCTCACAGTTCAGTGTAGGATCTTGAGAATATTTTTGTTTGATGCCTCAACTTGTCTATTACCTTGAGGGTAATATATTGAGGAGAAATGTTGAGTGATATGGAACTGTTCACATAGGGCATCAATGTCTTGATTTTTAAACTGGCCCCCATTGTCAGTTACAATTGAATAGGGTATCCCATATCTACAAATAATGTAGTTAAGAATGAACATAGCCACTTGTTTGCCAGTGGCTTTGATTAGCGGCATGACCTTGACCCACTTTGTGAAATACTTAGTGGCCGTAATGATGAACTTGTGTCCATTTGAAGAGTTGGGATATATTTGTCCAACTAAGTCAAAGGCCCATTGCTGGAATGGCCAATGTGGTATGAAAGGTATAAGTTCTCTGGCAATAGCATGGATAAGATTTCCATGTGTCTGGCATTTATGACAGGTTTTTGAAAATTGAATAGCATCTTTCTCCATGGTAGGCCAGTAATATCCTACTCTGAGAAGTTTCTTTGCTAATGAAAATTCGTTCGAGTGTGATGCACATACACCTTCATGGACTTCTTTTAATGTGATATTGAACTCTTCGAGTTCTAAACACCTTAGAAGTGTACCATCGAGACCTCATCAATATAGGTTGTTAGTTATGAGGACATAACATGATGCTATCCTGATCAGGGATCTTTTCTCATTTCAAGATAGATTGTTAGGGATGGTTTGGTCATAAAGGTAAGCAATGATATTAGCATACCGAGATTGGTCTTGGGCGTTCAAATAACATATTACTTGGTATTCAGGGGTATCAAAGGCAGGATAGAATATTTCTTCCACCAAGAAGTCATAGCAGAATTGATGTTCTTCCAGTTGTGACATGGATGCCAAGGTAGCCATAGCATTTGCAACTTTGTTCTCTGATCTTGGTATCTGTTGTAAGGTGACGAAGACAAAATACTTCTTTAAGTCATCAACTAGTTTCTTGTAGGGCATTAACTTCTCATCTTTCATTTCATACTCCCCATTGAGCTGATTGATAATTAGTTGGGAGTCACCATATATGTGTAACTCTATAATCTTCCACTCTATAGCTAGCTTAAGACTATTTACCAATCCTTTATAATCTAAAATATTGTTGGTGCATGGAAACATTAATTTGTAAGATTTGTGAATCTTGTAACCTTGAGGAGTTATGAATAGGACCCCTGCTCCAAAGCCTTGTTGAGTGAATGAACCATCAAAGTACATCTTCCATGGATATTCAATTAGATGCATGATTTTTTCATCAGGGAATTCAATTGTTAAAGGTTCATCATCCTGGAGTGGTGAATCAGCCAATTGATCTGCAAGGACTCATCCTTTGATAGCTCTGCATTCTACATATTCAATGTCAAACTCACTTAAAATTAGGACCCATTTTACCAAACGTCCTGTCAATGCTGTCCTACTTAGGAGATATCTTAGAGGATCAATGTTAGCAATGAGCTTCACTGTATGAAAGAGCACATAGTGCCTCAATTTTTGTGATGCGAAGATGACTACCAAGCATGCTTTTTCAATAATGCTATAATTGAGCTCATAGGCAACCAATTTTCTACTAATGTAGTAGATAGATCTTTCTTTCTTGGTTTCATCCTCTTGTGCTAGCAACACTCCTAGGGATGTAGCTGTAGCTAAAATGTATAGGAGTAGGGGCTTTCCATGAATAAGCGTCATAAGAATAGGAATAGCCAGGTAGCCTTTCAATTCTCTAAAGTTCACTTCATAGTGTTCATCCCATTTGAAGGTAACCCCTTTATGAAGCAATTTAGTAAAGGGTTGGGCCCTATCTGCAAGTTGTGACATGAATCTCCTAATGGACTGGAGTCTCCCTTGTAGTCTCCTCATTTGATTGATGTTGCATAGAGGAGCCATCTCTAGGATAGCTTTCACCTTTGCAGGATCTATCTCAATTCCATTTGATGAAATAATGAATCCTAGGAGCTTCCCTAATTGGACCCCAATGACACATTTCTTTGGGTTGAGCCCAAGTTGGAACTATTCCATTTGATCCAATATCTTTCTTAAGTCAGCAATGTGAGTACCTCTTTCTTTGGATTTAGCCAATGTGTCATCCACGTAGTCCTCCATGTTCTTGTGTATCATGTCATGGAATATAGTTGTCGTGGCTCTTTGATATGTTGCACCGGCATTTTTGAGCCTGAATAGCATGAAGTTCCAGCAAAATGTGCCCCATGTGCATGTAAATGCAATTTTCTCTTGATCCTCCTAGGTGATTTTGATTTGGTTATAGCCTGAGAATCCATCCATTAAAGAATACATCTAGTAGCCTGCTGTGAGGTCTATGATCATGTCAATGTTAGGTAGAGGGAAATCATCTTTCAGACATTCTTTGTTCAAGTCTCTGAAGTCAGTACAGATCCTGATAGATTTATCAATTTTAGATATGGGGACCACATTGGAGATCCATCCTACATAGGCAATGACTCTGATAAATCTAGCCTTTATCAACTTCTCTAGTTCTGCTTTTACCAATAATGCAACATGAGGATGCATCTTTCTAAGTTTTTGTTTTACGGGCTTGATCTTGGGAGCTATAGATCAGTGATGCATGATTAGATTAGGATCTAGCCCTGGCATATTAATATAAGACCATGCAAAGTTGATCTTCTTCTCTTTCAGGAACTCTGTGAACTGTGCCTTCTCCTCTTCTGATAAAGATTGTGCAAGGTGGACTATTTGAGGATTTTCAATAGTGCCCAAATTTACTGGTTGTGTCGGTTCAATTAGTACTGAATACCTTTCCTGAAAGTGTTTGGGGAGGATATCAAGAGTCTCATCCTTTGGTGCCTCTAAGAGCTTTTCACCATTGGATAGGTCTTTTTTCTTTATTATTTTGGGATTTGATACTGCCACAAAGTGGTTTTCACCATCAGTCCACTTTTTCTTTTTATTTTTTAGTTTTTGACTGAGAAACTTGATATCCTCCTGTGACATGTGCTCGCTCCTTACATTGGTGGAAGAAGGGTAAGGTTCACAAGCATTGAGATAGAAAACTAGGGTGTGGTCATTGGGAAAGTCAAGGATAGGCGTTGGATCTATTTTAGTCCAATCAATTAGGTTTGGAAGTACGAATGTTAGGGAGTCAAATTCTGGGAAGGACAAAATTGTGCTAGGATCAAGACCATTAACTGACATGACATGGTCTGTTAAGTTAATTTCTTCAATGTTTAAATAAATAAGAGTAAGATCATCATTAAAAGGGTTATTGTTAGTTATATGTGGACCAAACTCTAGTGACTCGTCAGTAGAAATCTCATCATCTTATCTCCGTAAGAGGAGGCTTCTTGCTTGTAGCCTATGAAATTCTTCTAGACTTATGTATTCACCAGTTTCTTCTTCAATTATTGGGGGAAGGAACTCTTCTTCTGCTTTAGGATTATCAGTATTATTGGGAGGAGTGTCAAATTGTTTATGAGGAGCTGAGGGTGCCACAAACATGTGAATTGTATCTATTCCAATATCTTTAGTGGCAACAGATAGCTCTTCCCATTCATAGTCATGAGATTCAGTGACCTCATCATCGGATCTATTTAAGTATTCAACAATGGTTATCTGATGTACCCAGTTAGCTACCTAGGGATCAAAGTGGGGTAGATCAAGGACATGTGAAATTGTGACCAATTACCCCTAGTTAGGATACAAATCCTATTGTCGGGGTGTCTCTTGAGTAATTGTTTCTATTAATGATATCTCTAGACTAGTTTCTATGGTTTCTCCCACCTCTTGAATGGGAGGTTGTGCCAATAAAGGGGTGTAAAGATCTTGTGGTACCTCAAAGCTGGGTACATAGCATTCTCCTTGGTAGTTGGGGTCCTGTGTGCCAACATGTAACAATCTCTCATAGGACCACTGCTCTAGTTCATCTGTTTCATCACTCCCTTTATCTGAGTGTGGACTCTCTTTTGAAGTGGGTTTATCAGTTTTAGCATTAAAACCCAGTCCTATTTTATCTCTATTATTTCGGAACTCCATGGGTATAGGTTCAATAAGCCCTCATCCTATGTCATTTAGAGGTCTTTTTCCTTTATATCCCATTTTCTTGAGGAAATCATATCCCTTACGATATTGTTCTGGGGATATATTCACATGTTTGACCTTAGCCTCCACCAGTTCTCCTTTGTAAAGCTAGTCCAAGACTACCTGTTCTTCTATGTTATCTTAAGAAGATGTGGACGCCTTTACCATGCCAGTCACTTTGAGTACTTCTTGCTCCTTGGATGTTGTAGGTGTAAATGTTGAGGAAGGTTTTCCATAGGATCTTGGTGATATCAGAAGTTCTGTAAGTGAGGGAGTTAGGTCCAGCTTGTACTCTCCCATAACTATTTCTTCAAGTTTTAAGGTTTTTCCAAAGCTCTTTATAACCATGTCCTTGGTAGTTTCAAGAGTAAGTACATCCATAGCGTCCTTTTTATGTGGAAGCATACTACTTGCTTTGATATTATTAAAAGTGTAGTTAGCATCTGTAGGGATCGTCACTTCCACCCCATTATGTGGGAACTTTATGCACTGGTGGTAAGTAGATGGCACAACTTGCATTTCGTGAATCCATGGTCTCCCTAACAGGATATTGTAGGCCAAAGGTAGATCTAGAACCTAACATGTGACATTCCTTTCGATTGGTCCAACTCTGATAGGTAGAATAATAAGACCTCTGGAGGATCTTTCTTCCTTTTCATAAGCCTTGATAGTTATTTTAATTCTAGAGTCAATTGTCTATTTTGAGAGACCCAGTCTCTTGATTAGATCAAGTGTATAGATATTCAATCTTGGGCCTCCATCTATTAACACGCGTCTAACATGGGATCTATGAATTAGGACTTTGATATGGAGAGGTTGATTATGTGGATGGGTTAATGACTTATCATCCTCTTAAGAAAAGGAGAGGTAATGTGGCGCAGAGATATGATTAACCATCGCTTGAAATTTGTCTATATCAATATCCTTTGGGATGTTAGCAGCATGTAGAGCTTGTTCTAGGATTTCCCTATGTATGGTGGATATTTTGAGCAACTCAAAATTGGAAATTTTGGCTGAGGTTCGTTGCAATTGGTCTACCAAGTCATATTTTTCTCCAGGAATAGTAACCATGTGTTTTGCTGTGTGTTTAGGAATAGTTACAATAGGAACCTTGGACAATGATGTCTTTTTTGGAGTTCCTTTGATTGTGACCTGTGCTTGGCTCCGTGTTACAAAATTTATGTGGAATAAGACACCTTTGATTGTGACCACATTAATTGACTCAGTCTTAATGTCTATCATATTGATCACATTGTCATTTTTGGAATAGGTGTAGTTTACCTCATTACTCTTCCCTTTAGATGTTTCTCCTTGATCATAATTAGGAAAGGGTTTGTTGAATGCTGTATGATCCTCATTGGTAGTGTGTCCATCTACTTTGATCTTACCTCCTTCGATGAGGTCTTGGATGACATGTTTAAGCTTGAGGAAATTATTAGTCTTGTGTCCCTTATTTTTATGGAAGGCATAATAGGAATTATCATCCCACCACATGGGTTTGACCATTGGTTCCCACAGTTTGGAATCTGGGATTGTGAGCACTTTGTTATCCAATAGTGTTTTCAAAATGGTCTCGAGAGGCTCTCCCAAAGGAGTGAAATTTCTTCGAGGTTTTGAAGTCTGTGTCTGACCCTTACTATTATCATTGTTTGCCTTGGGTATAGGGGTCATGACTTTAGAATCCTTTCTTTCTTGCATACTATTAGTTAGATTGAACACCTCAGGTTTATGATTAAGGTTAGAGGTGTCAACTACTCCGTCATTAACAACATTCTTGTTTTGCTTCCACCATTTAGGCTTGAAGTTGGAGTTGTTAGTTTTGTTTTAATTTTGAAGGGTGATCTCTCCCCTTTTGACCATGACTTCTTCAATATAGAGGGAATTTTTAATCATTCTTTCAAATCTTGGAGAGTCTTGCATTTGCAATGCATAGTTCAATTTAGGCACTAGATTATTAACAAAGATTTCCATCTTCTCTATTTCAGGAATGGCCCTTGAATATCGTGCAAAAATCTTCCTCCATCTTTGTAGGAAGTGTGTAAATGATTCACCAGTTCTCTATTTGGTATTACATAGGTCCATCATAGTCACATCATGTTGGATGTTGTAGGAGTAATGTTGGATGAATCATTGGATCAACTCTTCGAATATCTTGACCTTAGGGTTCAGTTTTGAGAACCACTCCATGGTATTTACCCCTAGGCTTCCTGGAAATAGTCGCATGAGGTATGTAGGTTCGTGCATGTATTCTATGCTTAGAGCACAAAATTTCCTCACATGGTTGTGTGGGTCAGTTTCTCCCATGCACTTTTTGTACTTTGGTCTTGCCACGTTGGGAGGAAATGGGATCATAGTGATACTTTTATCAAAAGGAAACAAACAAATGACATCCAAAGAGTATTGTGTTTTGGGCTTCTCTTTCTCTTGTTTGAGGTTTGTGAGCTCTGTTTGCATCAAATTGAGTTGTTTGGTGAGAATAGATATAGGATTTGGTACCTCCTTTTCTTTGAGCTTTTCCACATCACAATCCTTAGGTAATTTGATACCTATGGATGCTAGATGGAGGAAGTATTTCTCTTTATCCTCATCAATCATTTTCTCCATTATTTTATGGAACCTCTTTCTCTATTTGAGTTTTTCATATTCTTCTTTAGTGATTTCATTCTCATTACCGGACTCAAATACAGGATGGTCAAATTTAGGTTCTTCTTCTTCAACCGTATCTTCAGGCCTTTTGTCATTGTTATACTCCTCAAAAGCCTCACTCCATATGTGAGTGTCACTATCCATTTGTGGGGAGTCTAGATCAAGTAGGGAACTATCAGATGTTTCCCCTTGAAAGTGTGGTATTTTAGGAGGCACTTTTGATCCTTTAGATGTGTACTTCTTGCATCTTGTGTTAACCATGAAGTTGTTTCTTAACTTTGTCAACATTTCCCAATAGTGCAAGTGAGAGTTTCAAACCGTTCAAGTGGGTGTGTTTAGGTAAAAGTAACTATTTTTTGTTGGTGGACATAAATGATTCCAGCATCAGAGGGTTAGATTTCCCTGATAGTGAGCTAGGAACCAAGTTGTTGGTAGAAAGTGGGTAGACCACATGTATTGAACCGATCATGAAAGACTGACTAAGCATGCAAGGTAAACATTTGAAAGAGTTTTGAAATTTTAATAGGGAGACTAGAAAAGACAAAAGGAACCAGCTAAAGAGCCAAAAGGGTATCCTAATCAACTAAGAATTTCTAAGAAATTCTTTTGCAAGTACCCTTTATCCTAGATGCGAGATCCCAAATGCGAGCCTAAATCCTAGATATGACTGTGTGCTGACCAAATGTGAGCTAGCATACCGGATGTGATCCCAAATACCAGATGTGATTTGAGAAATCTAGGATGCAGTCTTATGATGTCTTTGTTAGTTTTGGTCAGTTTTGAAATTTTTTTTTTGGAAGTTCATGCAGTTTGTCTGATCTGTGATCATGTTTGGAGACTTGCCAGTGAGTGAAAAGTACATATATCTAAAGGTTTGAATATTGTTGCTTGTTTGAAGGATCTTATTATTTTTTTTAGTGATTTTACAAGCATGCCAAATAGATTTGCATTGTTAGGAGGGTGAAACAAACACTCATCTTTTTCCTATTCTCTAGGTGGAGGATGAAAATCTTTGCTTGTTGACTCAGGTACACACTCAAATGCTCATCAGAATACAGTCATCACCTAGCACATAATGGATCCAGTCATGATGCTGTATAACCCGACTCTAAATGCAAGTGAGGGCACAATATGACAAGTGTCTTGGGGCAATTAATTTTTGCCTTGCACAAAGATTATCACCCTTTTGGGGGTCAATCAAGAATTCTTTCAGTTGAAGTTGTTGTAGATTAATGGGCAATCTGTTCAAAACCATCCCCCATAGAATTGTACAAGGCAAAATTTAGGCGTATGGCCCTATGAGTACTGGATATATGTAGTCTTGCAAGAAAGATTCAAGCGGCTCCACTCTACATATACCCAAGCATATTCAAGGAATGATGTTGAAATTCCATGAACAAAACTGGCTCTGTCTTCCGAGGCTTTAGCCTACGAGGAAGCAACTATTTATAGTGAGTTGGAAGGGTTGGCATAAAACCTGTCCTCACTTGGGTCATTCCGAAGAGATTGTTTCCTCAACTGGTAGGCCCTCTACTATTAAATATGCATACAAAGGATTGGCGAGCTTTGGATGTCTGGATTTTTGATTCTCGTGAAGAAGAAGAGCATACTCTCCTAATCTAAGCCATTTTCTCCTCAAATAGAGTCAAGAAAACTGGTTCTTTCCCTTGAGCAATGTTGTGCCTGATTTAGATGTTCCTATTTTAATGAAAACAAGATTGCTTGAAAAAAAAGATTTTCCTTGTTCAATTAGCCACAATATTTAGTGAGTTTTCTTGTTCAATTTCTATGTCCCAAAAATGAATTAAATAGTTGAACTTGTTCTTTGATCGACAAGATTTAGTGATTTGTGTTGTTCATTTACTGATCCTAATATAATTTATACGATTTGATTGCTTGTTTGGTTAACCCCAAATTCCGTTCAATCCATAAACTGATGTGTGAGTTTCTAATTTTCCTTAAAATGAAAAGAGCATAGTCCTCTAGTCAGTTTAGTGATAGATTGGAAAATGTATCTTAGTGTTTAAAGAAAGTAAATAGAGGTCAAGATGGGGGTTGGAAACTTGAAAAACTGACTTAGTTTGTTATGTAGCAACTCCCACAAAAAACTGTCAATATCAACTTGCAAACAACCGTTAAGCTTCTCAAAAGACCAAAGAAGTCAAAAAATGCAAGCCTTAGTGGTTAGACAAAGTAGTTCACTAAAATTTTCACCAAATGCGATCGAGAAAGACAGAAAATAACACAAAATCAGATACGACTTTCCTTACCAGATGTGATAGTATGCTCCCCAGATGTGATCCTAAATGAAAAATAATCTGGGAAAACATGGATGTGAGCCTCGTTTACTGCGGTGTGAGGGCGTATCCCAGATGCGATCATGAATGACCAAAAATGACCTTGTAACAGAATTTAGGGCATGCAAATTAGTGAAAAGGTGATACAAAATGAGGCCAAGTTGGAAATTCAGCCCCATGGTGGGTGCTAGAAATGTGTTTGTATATTTGTGCACCTCTTTCCTGTCACACAACACTTCAATAAGTCATTTTGTTAGTTAGAAACAACGGTTAATGAGCATATAAAACCCTAACATCAACTTGTTGCTTTCTAACTAGGATGAGTGTAGAAAATAACATAAAAGCCCTCAGATTATGCTAAATACCAGTGATATAAACAACCTAGCATGAAAGGTTTAGTTTAAAAACAACTATTTAACTATTTGAACATGCATATTATACTAAAATGGGCATTATAACTATGTAAGAAAGTGACTAATGGAGTGTGTATGAAGCTAGGAAGGAATGGGTAGCATAAAAATGCTTTGAGATTCCTTCAAAATCTTGGCATAACAACACTACTATTCAAAATTTTAGGCTTATTATGAGCTCTAAATCCCTTCAATTTATAGAGGAATGGGAGAGAGAGAGGGGATACAAGGTTCATTAATGGAGCCCCTAAGGTCATTAATGAGGTGTACGAGCCATTAATGCCTTGGGCATTAATGAGGGATGGGTAAGAGGGAATATCCATTCATGGGTCATTAATGAAATTCATTTAAGAGGCATGGGAGGGTGTAAGACTCAACTTGGCAAGTTGGTCCTTTAGAAAAGTCATGCTTGAGAAAGTTGACTCTCTCAAGTGGGTTGAGTTGTTAATCATTCCTTAATGGAATGTGACAACATTAGGAGGTGGGTTAGGATAGGAATTAGAATTAGGATTAGATTAGTAAGGGTGGAATAGGTTGAGATGGGTTAGAACCCAAGGTACTAGTGGTTGAGATAGGTTAGGTTTGGGTTTAAGGGAATATAAATGAAATGAATTAAACTTATTTAATTCATTTAAAATATAGGAATTAATTATTTAAGCATTTGATTGCTTTTTAATAATTAAGGGGACTATAGCCATTTTAATTAAATTAAATAGGCTACGGGAATGGGTTATTTTGCAAGTGAATAATTGATTTAGGGATTTATTTAATTCCTTTATAATTAAATACTATAGCCATGTTTGAATTTGATTTGATTTAAATGGTTTGAATTGATTTGAATCATATGGCTATAATAGTTAATATAATTTAGTGATAAAAATCACCTAGGAAATTAAATTTGATTTTAAAAATGAATTATGCCAAAGTACCATTGTCATGACATAATTGGGGGTATGATCACACTTAGGGCAAATAGGGTCCATAGTCAGAACAAACCAAATTTAGGTGGTTACAAATACAAGGATAAAGTTGTTTGTAACATTGTCCCAATGGATGCCTACCATTTTCTACTTGAGAGACCATGGTAGTATGATGTGGAGGCTCCCCATGATGGGATGCTGAACACCTACACAATCAATCACAAAGGTGAAAAGGTAACTGTTGCCCCACTTTTTGTCTGCATACCTTTAAACAAAAGTGGATGTTTATTGTGTAGTAGTAGTCTTGAAAACTTCATGTAAGTCTGAAGTCTAAGTCTAGCTATCCCCTTAGGCTAGGAGGCCTTTATCAGATCTCCCAAAATTAATTCCTCTCTTGTGAGCCGAAGGAAATTTGTATCTGAGATCATGTTTTCATTGGCTAGGTTAAGTTCTCAATCCGGTAAAGGCCACGGTTCTAAGAATTCTAATAATAGTCTTATATGAAGTTGAAGTACTTAGCCATAACTCTTCATATTGTAGCATTGGTAGGAAATTGATTTCGATCTTTGCCATGGCAAAAAATCACTTGCAGAGTGCGTTTTCCACAATTAATAGACCTCAGAGTATTAGAGGTCAATGAAGGTTGAAAGTGAGAAATTTGGGATAAGAGAGCTTTGGGAATTCAGATCGAACCTATTTCAAGCAAAGAGAATGATTGAGTGAGGAAAAATCTAAGGTGTAAGCTTATAGCCAGAAAAGCAAAAAATGGCTTCTCCACTACTCCAACAAGCGGGTTTCGACCTGCGAAGTGTGCTTTCTGCCAAACCTTTAAAATGAAGGATTTTTTTGGAAGAATCTATCTCATAAGGAATCCAAGATATAAAGAAGGCCAATGAAATCAACACATGTCATCTTGACACCCCCACAGGCCAAATTACTCCTTTGGTGGATTTTCAAATAGAGAGTACTCCAAAAGCATTTCTCCGCCCAAAGGAGAAGTGGATAAGTAATTTTCCGCTACCTCAGGAAAGTTACCATTGTGGTTACTAAAGTGAAAAGACATTTCTCAATGGCCCATAAGAGAAAAGTAATTAATCCAAACAAATTTGTTTTACTTCATAATGAACATTTTCCATTAATGCTGGGGTCTTTTCATTTGTGTGGCATGGGAAGTCAGCCGTTAAATAGTAATAATTCAAAAGTTATAAAATTAGTTGAAGGTTGCGAATAGGAGCCACCATTTGTTTGCCACATTGTTTGAATTTGAAGCACCTGATATTAGTTATTCTTTGCCCCTGCATTCTTAAGAGATTTTCCTAATCCCTGAGTCAAATCATTCAAAGCATGGCTTTTTAGATTTATGGCATTCAACAAAATGAACGACATCACCTAAGAATGGTATAAGATCTCAGATACATCTCTGAAGTTCTTCAATATGAAGAAATTTTAGAGTAGGTTAAAAGATGACTAGATGCATCCCATCACTGAGAAATTGAAAGAGGGTGGATTAGTTGAAGCCGCTAGTTTTCCCATGGTTGTTCAAGCCCTAGAATTGATCCAGGAATGTATAGCTCGATACAACCCAGATACCAAGCAAATCCTCTTTCCCAATGATATGGTGTTACTATCTATCGATATAGAATCGGTCTAGAACTTGCTTCACATCCCAGAGGAAGCTGAGTATTCAGAAATGACATACAGTCAGGTGGTGACTAGATATATAGCCAAGAAGTTAGTTTAGAAGAAGGAGATAATGAAAGCATGGTTTCAAGAGCCTAGGAGCACCAAAGGGAGGCTTCAAAAAACACTATATGGCACTAATTTGAAGCTAGATATCATAGACGTCCTGGTGCTACTCCACGAGATCAAAGGTGATAGTGAGGTGCTCAATTTTGTTGACCATCACTTCTTCCTAGTTCAGGTAATCTCTTCCCAACATCACTTCATTGATTGGGCCCTTATGGTAAGTGAGAACCTCTCGAAGGCCCTAGATAGAGCTAAGCGACAGAATGAATTTTATATGTCTTTAGTCCTTTTATATATTTTGGATACAATCCAAATTTGGCTAGGGCTTCCTAGATTAGAGGAATTTCTTGATGATGTTAAGAGTTATAAATTTTTCCCCTCTTTGCAATTACACAATAGTTATGCTAAATATCTTCAGGTTAATGAAGAATTTAAAATGAGATTGTGCAGGGAGCTACAAGGCTGTCTAGAAAGGATATTTTCTCCTAAAGCCATGGCTTTTATCAGTGAGTTTGGATGTTATTTCATTCAATTTGGGGATTTCTCATACATTCATCTTGTAGGATTTGACGACTTCCCTTTGAAGCTACCCAGATATCCTATGGATATGATTGTGCTGGTGGAGGTGATGAGACAAGCAATTCAAGTGAATTTGATCTGTGTTGATGCCAAGAAGAAAGGCTATGACTTCCCTATGACTATCGAAGCCTACAGTTGTGCATCGTGGTCTGAGGCGAAGAATTTTCTAAAGGTATTCTCAAAGAGGTTTTCATTGGAAACCTATGATGTTCTGAGGCCACAATATGATCGAGTTAATTATGCTTGTGATTACCTACAAAAGAGCCAAGATATCCACCATGTAGATGACATTGAAGACTACTGGGCCAATTATAGAGATGATCTAGAGAGAAGAGAGATTTTATGACAGGTTAACCATTGAACAAATCAAAAAGTTCAAGGTCAATCTTGTAGCTGAGGGGCTAGAAGATGATGGCCAACACATGTATGATAATACATATCTTGAGAAGATCAAACCCCTCTCCATCAGCTCTGAGCCCATGCTAGAGAAAACCATCAATGATTTGCAAACTTTGATGAGTGGGATATACAAAATAATGAAGCAGTGGGTTGAATGGACTTTGGGAAGAAGGAAGAGGTTAGAAAGGAAGCCTCCTACTCAAAGGACCCGAACAAAGGATAATTCCAAAATTGCAATGAATTCCTCGGTGATACTACCAACTATGACCAAAAGTTCATCTCAACTAGTCGGGGGAGGAGATGAACCTCCCAAAAAAAAAGTTCAATCATAGAAGAATTGTGGAGAAGGTCCGCTTCTAGGTATTGGGCTGATAGAGGAATCTACCAAAGATGCGGAACCAGAGTAGCCAGCTAAATCAGTCACTGTAAATGTACTAGTTGGCACTTCAACCTAAGACTCTCTAAGGTGAGGCTCTCCTGTCATAGTAGAAATGGGTGAAGATACTCCTTCAACCACAGAATCAGAAGAAGAGGCCAGGAAAAAGTAGAAGGTTGTTTTAGTAGCCAAATTGGTGTCCTCTTCTCCTACTTTGGTAAATCCAATTGCTTTAAGGCTAAATTCTACTCCTCTAGTCATTAGGAAACTATTTATAGAGGAGTTGGTCTTTGCTACTAAGGTTACCAGTGTTGAATCATGGATAGAGAACACTCTGGAGTGCAAAAGAAAGAGAGTGGAAGAAGGGGCTCCCAGCAAAGATACTTTAGATTGAGCCATGCAACTCAATGCCACTGCAATAAAGACTAAGAAAGTGAAGACACTATCCACATTGGGCAGAGACCCAGGGACTAGGAATTTCACTATGGAGGTAGAAAAGCCCACAAAGGAGGGCCATTTTAAAGATTTAATCCCTTCAAATTTCAAGCTACACTTATTTGACATTGGCTTAGCCCGACATGATACCAAAGTGGATTGGTGGAAATCCACTAATGTAGTAATTGAAGAAGAGCTGGAAGAACTTAAAATGACAAAGGTACAACTTAAGACTGAAGTCATTGAACTGACTAATTTCATCTGGAAATTGGTTACTCTAGTTGCTAGTATCCCTAGTACTCAGACCACATTCGATCCCAATGCCACGAAGAATCAAGCCATAATAGCCAAGTTGTAGGAGGATAGGAACTTCGTTCAGATCGGTAAGGGATGGGTTGAGAGACTCAAATCTAAGGGATTGGTAGTTATCAAGCAGCTGGGTAATGCTCTCTTGAGATTGGAGACAGAAAGGAACAACATTAAGAAGAATTTGCAGACTCTCGCATCTGAGAGAGTGAAGTGTCAAGAGTGTATAGTGACACTCCATGTGGCAGTAAAAATGAAGACCAAAGAGGCCTTGAAAGCCAAGATTTTGCAAAAGGGAGATGAACCTCTAATCAAGTGGCTTCAAAGCCTATAGTTCAAAATTGATATGATCATCCAGGCTGAGTCAGGGTTGCAGCAAGTAGATGTTAAGGTCAAAGAAGAACATAACAAAGACTTTAAGATTCTTCAAGGTTTGCACACAAAATCACAGATGAGTGGGCAAGGCAAAGAAATGATAGGATTGGCCAATATGTAGAAATCATTTTCTGATCATGTGCACAAGTAGTCAGAGCAATCTTCCACCCATTTGGACAAAGTGCCAGAACTCCAGTAGTTAAGTGGATGTATTTATAAGCCATGGAAGAATTGAAGGAATAGACAGATGCAATTAAGAGCCTGGCTAAGGAGCATTCCAAGTGGCTCATCCGATATACCAATGTCCACACCAATAGACATGAGGAGCTCATCAGAGTTATCACAGCTGTCACTGCCTATATGGCTAAATTAGGTAAAGGGAATGAAACTGAAGCTTGAATAGATTCTCTCTTTGCACCAAATTTTGATTGATATTGTAACAAATAAACATTTGGTTATCATTTCTGGTTGGGGAAGTTGAACCATTTTGGTTACCCCCTTTTTTTTGTAATGGCCCAATCTAGGACTCTATATGTATTATTTCCAAAATCAATACAAAGGTCGGCTAAATTTCAGTGTGAAAGATAGCATTTTTGCTGAGTCAGTTATGTTTCTGAATACCATTTCTTTAACTATTCCATTGCATTCTATTTGTCTTTCTATTGAATTCGAATGTTTCTTTGAGGTTAGATTTACAATCTGTATTTGAACCAAATTTCTGTATTATGATTTGATACAGTTAATTTAGGGGAAGATCTATTGTTATCCTGAGATGGGAAACGTTCCTATGATATAGATTGATTCATTGTCATTTCATTATTAATCTTTACTCTTGCATCTGCATTTTCAGTAGAAGTTCATGCATTACCGATATCGGGGGTTAATCTGATTGATGAAATCTCAGAATCGGCTAGATTTAGAGTTGAATTTATCTTGCCTAAGCTATTTCATGTCTAGGTTTAGCCTGGTGTACCTCTTCTATTCTCGGGTCATGAACATACCCCTGTTAGATTAGGAAAGATCAAGATTCAATAAAAATCATTCATATAAGGGAGCTATACCTTTAAATTCAGAGGTAAATTTGTTTTTCAAAATAACAATTTTCTGACTATTGTATTTAATTGTTTCTTCATATTTGGGCATCTTAGAGTTATAAAAACAAAGAACAATCTGTTTACTAACAAATTTTTGGTGACTCTACTGGGGAGACAAATAGTCGTTATACCAGAAGCATATCATGGAGAAAGATGGTGCTTTCCCATGAAAACATAATTCTTGTGCTCCAGCTAAATCTTGGATTCCAAGACGATCAAGAGGATCTTATTTCCTCACTAAATAATTTTTTTTGGAGATATAGAAGAAGCACTGAGCATTATAGAAATTCCAATCAAGTGCTAGAACAAGAGGAAGCTAGAGTAGAAGCACTTGACAGAGCCATCCAGGGGGGAAATATAAGAAGGGCACAATGCTGAGCAGAACGTGAAGCTAGGCCACAAAATTAGTTGAAAACTAGGAGCCTAAAAGGTTTCTTAGGAGTAAAAGGAAAGAAGGTAGCATAGACCCAGTCTTTGAGAGACTTGCAAATATTAATTTTTCTCTTTTAGAAGTACCTTGCCGAGGAAATAGAACTGCAAGGAGTCAAAGTAGACCTTCTTCACCTCCTAAGAAAACTACTTAGTTGTCCACCACTTGCCAAGTGTTAACTTTACACAGAGTAGTTGTCCCTCCTATTATCAACCTAACAACCTATCTAACCCAAGTAGCTATGACACTTCTTTGGGCCACCATAGTCAGACCTCAGCAATTAGCAGCATATAATCCTCTTCCTTTATGATCTAGAAAGAACTTTCCCAAATTTTCTAGAGATGGGAAAGTATCCACAGACGAGCACATTGCCACATTTTTTTCTTCTGTCAATATCCTATCAGTTTGAGAGGAGGATGTGACTATCAGATTATTTGTTGAGACCCTAGTTGAGTGTGCTGCTGATTGGTTTCACCATTTACCTAATTCTTCTATCACAAATTGGGCTTCCATGAGAGATGCCTTTGAAAGAAGGTTTAAAATTGCTGAAAATGAGCATGCCCTATTGACACAATTAACTTCCATCAAGAAGGAACCCTCTATTAGTATGAGGGATTTTATAGCCAAATTCAACAAGCTTATAAATCATATTCCAATAGCTGACAGGTCTACGATAGGAAATTTGAAAACATTCTTCATAAGCACTATGCCGCCAGACATCAATTACGATCTAAGAAGAGTTAACCCTACAAATTTGGATGCCACACAAAGGACTGATGTAGAACTTGAAGATCATATGATCTCATCTGGGAAATGGAAGAGAGAGAGAGATACAATCTAGAGCTAGTAGTAGTAATACTAGCTCATAAGATGAGATGATTCAAAAATTGTCCAATGAATTCTTTGCCTTCAAGAGGCAACTTCCCAGATTTAATAAGCCCTACCAGTAAAACTTTTAGGAACAACCTAGGAGAAACAACAAGGGGAGAAATGCTAATGGAAAGGTGTTACAGTTAACTGCTCCACCATAGACACTAGCTATAGAAGCTCCTCCTAAAAAAGGAAACATGTGTGCCTTCCACCTAACTACAAATCACGATGGAGAAAGCTGCCATGACGTAGCTCATGCTTGGCAAATGCATCAGATTGATGAGTGGAATGTTGGGGTGTCTGGAGCTAAACCAGATTCATACTTGCATGGCGACTCTAAAAAGTTATATTTAGAGTATGAATCAGATTCAGAGCAAGAAGCAACATGTTATGCTACCATAGACGGGACTCTTATACAGTCTTGACCCGGAGTTAGAAGGATAAAATCCCTACTTCAACACCTCCACTTAAAAATAAAAAGGCATCTACCTCCTATTCTAAGGAGACCAATCAAGGAGTGAGAATTCTACAACCAGGTAAGGAGCAAAGCTCTTTTGAAATTATTCAATTTGTAGAGATTCTAGAATTCAGATTTCCCCTATAGACTACCTTAAGTCTAATCCCATAGAACTGCAAAAGCTAGTAGATTGTTGTAAAGAAGGGAATCCAGAGTTAAACCAAAATGTCATGACTACGATAGAAAATGAGTCTATATTTGCAGAACCAAATAAGCAAGGGGAACCTTCTGTTTGGATACTTTCCTAGGCCAAAAACCTGACTCATTTTATGTGTCATTATATATTAATGGTTGCAAGTTAAGCAATTGCATAATAGACTCCGGAGCCTCAGATAATGTTATTCCATCAACTGTAGCTAAAGCTCTAGGACTCACCCTCACTAAATCCCATGGTAGATTTTACTCTATGGACTCCAAGCAAGTACCCCTGGTTGGCCAAATTAAAGATGCTCAAGTGGTCCTGGCAGTGCACCTTGAGAAGAAGATGTTGCTAACAATCCTTGTTGCTGATATACCTGCTAGTTATAGTTTACTATTAAGTAGGAGTTTCTGTAGAGACCTTGGAGGGGAGATAAAGCTGGATTGGTCTCAAGCTTTAAGCCCAGTAGGAAATAAAAAGATTAAATTGGTCTTGGAGGAGAAAGCCAAGTTTACAGTGCTAAAATCTGATGACCCTAATGCCCAAATTCTGTATCAAGAATTGGAATTTGGTAACTATATGCTATTTACTGGTGATCATGAGGAGGAAACAAAACTTGGAGAAGAGGAAAAGTAGTTTTCTGCCAAAGAAATGTCACCATAGATTTGGACTCTTGAATTTGATGGCAGTTGCGCATCGTTAGGATCTGGTGCGGGTGTGGTCTTGATATCACCAAATGGAGTATGCAAGCCCGTGGCTTATAAATTGGAGTTCAGGAACACCAACAATACCGCCAAGTATGAAGCCCTCCTGTTAGGGATTATTGCTGCAAAAGAAAAGGGTGTGAAGATCTTGAGAGCTCATGGAGATGCTGAGCTAATTGTGTGCCAAGTCAAGAATCAATACTCTGTAAAAAATGGATATGTGCAGGATCATGGTATGCTAAATAGGTCCTTAAGTGGCAATGAAAATTTAGAAAATCAGGGTTAGGAAATTTCACATAAAAATTTGAACAAGTTATCAATCTTATATCAAAAATATGGAAGTAGAGAATCTATAGAAAATTGAATGTAGTTTCTAATATACTAGCACTTTTTTGAAAAAAAAATTCTATATGGTAAAAATTTCAAATTTCAATGCGGTAGTATGAAAATTTTAGGAAAAGGATAAGAAGTAGGTGTATGTCTGACCACCTTAAACACAATCAAATGTTAATATTTTTTTACAAGATTCTATATATAAGTAGTAGACTCATGTCCGGATGTGACACATTTTTTTGTAATTTTTTTCCAAGTAAATAATTAATTATGATTTTTCTACTACAACTTTTCCAGAATATACAAAATTTCATGTCTGACCACCTTAACTTAGCCTAAAATTCATCAAATTGAAAATTTTTTATTTTTTTATTATAGTAGGTATATCATAGAATGTGACTCAAGTTTTTTATTTTAAAAATGTTATACCATTTGAAAGTTATAGTTATTTTTCAACCAGTCTATCAACCATGACTAAAAAGATAAGAAGTAGGTGTATGTCTGACTACCTTAAACACAATCAAATGATAATATTTTTTTACAAGATTCTAGATATAAGTAGTAGACTCATGTCCAGATGTGACACATATTTATTTGTAATTTTTTTCCATGTAAATAATTAATTATGATTTTTCTTCTAAAACTTTTCCAAAATCTAAAAGCTCTCGTGTCTGACCACCTTAACTTAGTCTAAACTTCATCAAATTGAATTTTTTTTCTTTTTTTCTTGTGATAGGTGAAGCATAGAATGTGAAATATGTTGGATATTTAAAAAAAATGTTATACCATTTGAAAGTTATAGTTGTTTTAGATCACCACTTTTTGGCATACCATGATCCTGGACATACCCAAATCACAGATTAAAAAATTATATAAACAAAGTATGGGATGAAATAGAGGCACTGGATGCATTCTTTATTAAATTTGTGCCAAGAGAATCAATCTCCAATGTAGACTCCTTGGCCATGTCAGCTTCACTACTCCTCCCTCACCCAGAATTCAAAGATAAGAAGTACCAAGTGGAGATTGTATATTGACCATCTGTGCCCAATAATGTAGAAGATTGGAAAGTGTTCGAAGATGATTAGAATATCCTTCTCTTTCTGGAGAGACATGGTGACTTCCATAAGAATGTCCCTAACAGAACTGAAAGAGACCATCAAGACAAGAAAAAGAAGGATAGGTCAGACGTCATCGAGTTACAAGGTAATATCATTCCTCCCCATTTGGTCACTCTTGAGAAGATTTTCAATAGGCATGACACCTTTATAAAGAAGAAAAGAATCAAAAGAGGTCCTACCATGGGTGAATATGAGGGAATGCACATCAGAACTGAGAAAGACCCCAAGATGATCAACATTGGGAAATGTTGTACTGAAGAAGAAAGGAACAAGGCCAGGAAACTCTTCTTGGAATACCAAGATTTTTTTTCCTAGAGTTATGAGGATTTGAAAAGTTTTATGAATGGGAAATTCAAACACCAGATTCCCTTAAAACCCAAAGCTACTCCATTCAGGCAAAAGTAAAGGAACTACAATCCCAAAGTTGTAGATGCAATATTTAGGGAAGTTGATAAAAAGCTCAAAGAAAGGATCATATACCCCATCCATCATTCTACTTGGGTGGAAAACATAGCACCTGTGAGGAAGACGAACAGAGAAATAAGAATCTATGTAGACTTCAAAAACCTTAATCAATCTTCTTTGAAAGACAATTTCACTCTTCCCAACATGGATCATCTCTTGCAAATCGTGGCTGGAGCTGAAATGATGTCTATGTTAGATGGCTTGTTAGGGTATAATCAGATAGAATTTGAGAAGGAATACCAACATAAAATGGCCTTCACTACTCCATGGGGAACCTTCACATATCACAGAATGCCATTCGGGTTAATCAATGCCCGAGATACCTTTTAGAGAGGTACGGACCTTTCTTTCAGTGATATGAAGAAAAAAATCATTGGTATGTATCTAGACGATCTTATTGTATTCTCCAGGAAAAGAGTAGATCACATAAATGACTTAAGGAGAGTATTGAAAAGGTGTCGGGAAGACACGATTTCATTGAATCCTAAGAAGTTAGTTTTCTGTGTGACTGAGGGGAAATTTTTGGGCCACATTGTCTCCCAAAAAGGCATAAGGATCAACCCAGAAAGAGTAAGAGCCATCCAAAAATTGAGTTTACCTATGAACAAAATTGGAGTAAAATCATTTTTCGGTCAGGTAAACTTTCTCAGGAGATTCATTCCAGATTTCTCTGAGATTACCAAATGCATAGTTGACATGATGAAAGGAAATGTGAGTTTCAAGTGGAATGACCCTGGTAAACAAGCTTTCAAAAGCATAAAGAATGCCATAGCCAATGCTCCCATGTTATGCCACCCAGATTATAAGAAAGATTTCATAATCTATTGTTACTCTTCTGAACATACTCTATCAACCATTCTCATGCAAGAGAATCAAGAGGGAATTCAAGCTCCCATTGCCTTTATGAACAAACCTCTAAAAAATCATGAGTTGAGATACTCCTAGACTGAAAAGCATGCTTTTGTAGTTGTAAAGGCTTTAAAGAATTTCAGATTCTACATCCTACACTCACACTCTCTTGTGTATGTGCTTGATATTGCAGTGAAAAGCATCTTGACTCAACAGGATGTAGGATGTAACAACATAGGAGCATGGGTAGCTAAAACCCAATAATATGACATAGAGATCAAGCCCACCAAGCTGGTGAGGGGAAATGCACTATGCAAGGCAATGATGAAAAATCAAACAGACGAAGACCCAGAAGCTATACACTTAGTTTTGGCAGTAAGTATGCAAGACCCTTGGTTTGAGAATATCATGTATTTCCTGACATATGGTGAATTCCCTGAAGGGTTAACTCCAAAGAAAAGAAGGGACCTAAAACTAAAAGCTTCTAAATATGTAATATGGGAGGATAGGTTGTATAAAATATCTATAGATGGAAATTTTCTCTGGTGTGTCGATAGACAACAATAGGAGAACTTGTTAAAGGTGTTTCATGATGAAGCTTGTGGGGGGCACTTTTCCTCATCAGTTACTGCATTCAATATTTTAAGACAATGTTATTACTGGCCAAGAATGTTTAGAGATGCATACCACTAGGTAGCAAGGTGTGAGAAATGTAAAATGTTTATCAAAAAGCCACAGTTGGCAGGGCTACCTCTGAGACTAGTGATAATTGAAGGTCCTTTTTAGCAATGGGGTCTTGATTTTGTTGGTCCTATAAACCCCATGTCTAGTGTAGGTCATACCTACATAATCACAATGACTAATTACTTCACAAAATGGGTGGAGGAAAAAGAAACCAACAGAACTACTTCGGAAGTAGTATGTGATTTTATCAAAGAAAACATTCTGGTAAGATTCAGTATGCCTATTAAGTTAGTTATGGATAATGCCGCATACTTTTCTTCTCAAGAAATTATAGAATTTTTCTTTGAGTATGGCATCATGATCAATCACTAATCTGATTATTTCCCTCAAGGGAACGGTCAAGCTGAATCCAACAATAAAAATTTGGTAAACATCATGAAAAATCTTGTAGCAGAGAACCAAAAAGCTTGGCATAAGAAGATCTATGAAGTCCTCTGGGTGGATAACGTGACTCCCAAAAGAGCCATTAGTGTATCTCCTTTTAAACTTGTTTACGGGGTAGGAGCCTGTCTTCTATTACCATTAGAGTTAGTGACTTGCAAACTGAGAACAATAGTAGAGGATGACATGTACGAAGATGGTTTAGAAAAAGGATTCTGTACCTGAACAAACTGGAAGAAGAAAGGGAGAAAATGGTTGATCACATCACATGACACTAGATGTGTGTGAAGAACTTTTTTGACAAAAAGAGCAGACCCTGGAATTTTATGGAGGGAGACATGGTGTTGTTATGGGACAAGCACAGAGCACCCAAAGACATGCATGGGAAATTTGAAACTTTATGGAAAGGACCTTTTAAGATCCATCAGATGTATGAGAAAAATTCCTTTAAACTGACTTATCTAGATGGCAAAGCACTACCCCTGACGTATAATGGTTAGGATTTGAAGCTCTATCAAATGTGAATTTAAAACAGGTAACCCTTTTATTGTACTATAGTTACATTTAGTTCATGTTCTTGTTTTCCTAGTTAGGTTTCCTTTCTGCTTTCTTTTTTGTGTCTTGCTTTAGTTTTTTTGTGAGCCGCCTTTTATTGAGCTTTGCAAAACCAGAGAATTGAGTTCCTTGATTGGACATGTGAATGTCCTAGTCCCTAGATAGAGCCATCTATTGCCCCACTTTTTGTCCGCATACCTTTAAAAAAAGTGGATATTTATTGCGTAGTAGTAGTCTTGAAAAATTTATGTAAGTCTAAAGTCTAAGTCTAGCTATCCCCTTAGGCTATGAGGCCTTTATTGGATCTCTCAAAATTAACTCCTCTCTTGTGAGCCAGAGAGAATCTGTATCTAAGATCATGTTTTCACTGGGTAGGTTAAGTTCCCAATTCGGTAAAGGCCGCGATTCTAAGAATTCTAACAACAGTCTTATATGCAGTTGAAGTACTTAGCCATAACTCTTCATATTGTAGCATTGGCGGGAAATTGATTTCAAGCTTCTCCATGGTAGAAAATCACCTGTAGGGAGCATTTTTCACAATTAACAGACCTAAGAGTATCAGAGGTCAATGAAGGTTGAAAATGAGAAATTTGGGAATAAGAGAGCTTTCGGCATTTAGATCAAACCTATTTCAAGAAAAGAGAATTATTGAGTGATGAAAAATCTAAGGTGTAAGCTTATAGGAAGAAAATGGTTTCTCCACTACTCCAAAAAGCGGTTTTCCACCTGCGGAGTGCGCTTTTTGCCAAACCTTTAAAATGAAGGAATTTTGTGGAATAATCTATCCCATAAGGAATCCAAGATATAAAGAAGGCCGATGAAATCAACACATGTCATCTTGGCACCCCCACAGGCCAAATTTCTCCTTTGGTGGATTTTTGATTAGAGAGTACTCCAAAAGCATTTCTCCACCCAAAGGAGAAGTGGAAAAGTAATTTTTCGCTACCTCAGGAAAGTTATCGTTATGGTTACTAAAGTGAAAAGACATTTCTCAACGACCCGTAAGAGAAAAGTAATTAATCTAAATAAATCCATTTTACTTCATAACGCATGTTTTCCAGTAATGCTGGGGTCTTTTCATTCATGTGGCATGGGAAGTCGGCCATTAAACGGTAAGAATTCAAAAGTTATAAAATCAGTTGAAGGTTGCAAACATGAGCCACCATTTGTTTGCTAGATTATTTGAATTCGAAGCCCCTGATATTAGTTATTCATTGCCCCTACATTCTTAAGAGATTTTCCTAATCCCCAATTCAAATAATTCAAAGCATGACTTCCAAATTTATGGGATTCAATAGAATGAACAACATCACCTCAGACTGGTATAAGATATTAGATACATCTTTGAAGTTATTCAATATGTAGAACTTTCAGACTAGGCTAAAAGCTGACCACATGCATCCCATCACTGAGAAACTAAAAGAGAGTGGATAAGTTGAAGCCGCTAATTTTCCCATGGCTATTCAAGCCCCAGAATTGATCTGAGAGTGTATAGCTTGATACAACCCAGATACCAAGAAAATCCTCTTTCCCAATGATACGGTGTTACTATCTATCAATAGAGAATTAGTCCAGAACTCCCTTTGCATCCTAGAGCAAGCTGAGTATTCAGAAATGACATATAGTCGAGCGGTGATTGAATATATAGCCAAGAAGTCAGTTTGGAAGAAGGAGATAATGATAGCATTGTTTCAAGAGCCTAGGATCGCCAAAGGGAAGCTGCCAAAAACACAATATGGCACTAATATGAAGCTGGAGATCATAGACACCCTGGTGCTACTCCACATGATCAAAGGTGAGCATGAGGCACTCAATTTTTTTGACCATCAATTCTTCCTGGCTTAGGTAATCTATTCCCAACATCACTTCATTGATTGGGCCCTTATGGTAAGTGAGGACCTCATGAAGGCCCTAGATAGAGCTAAGTGCCAGAATGAATTTTATATGTCTTCAATCCTTTTATATATTTTGGCTACAATCCAAATTTGGCTAGGGCTTCCTAGATTAGAGGAATTTCCTGATGATGTTAAGAGTTACAAATTTTTCCCCTGTTTGCAATTGCACAATAGTTATGCTAAATATCTTTGGGTTAATGATGTGTTTACAATGAGATTGTGCAGGGAGCTACAAGGCTATCTAGAAAGGAGATTCTCTCCTAAAGCCATTGCTTTTATCAGCCAATTTGGATGTTATTTCATTCAGTTTGGGGATTTCTCATACATTCATCTTGCAGGATTTGATGACTTCCCTTTGAAGCTGCCTAGATATCCTTCGAATATGATCATGCTGGTGGAGGTGATGAGACAAGCGCTTCAAGTGAATTTAATCTGCACTAATGCTACAAAGAAAGGCTATGACTTCCCTATGACTATCTAAGCCTATAGTTGTGCATCCCAATCAGAGGTGAAGAATGTTCTAAAGGCATTCTCAAAGAGGTTTTCATTCAAAACCTATGATGTTCTGAGGCCACAATATGATTGAGTTAATTATGCTTGTGATTACCTACAAATGAGCTGAGCTATCCATCATGTAGATGACATTGAAGACTACTGGGCCAATTGTAGAGATGATCTGGAGAGCAGAGATAGATTTTATGCCAGGTTAACCATTGAACAAATCAAAAAGTTCAAGGTCAATCTTGCAGTTGAGGGGCTAGAAGATGATAGCCAACACATGTATGATAATACATATCTTGAGAAGATCAAATCCCTCTCCATCAGCTCTGAGCCCATGCTGGAGCAAACCATCAATGATTTGTAGACTTTGATGAGTGGGATATACAAAATAATGAAGTAGTGGGTTGAATGGATTGCGGGAAGAAGGAATAGGTCAGAAAGGAAGCCTCCTACTCAAAGGACCCCGACAAAGGATACTTCCAACATTGCAATGAATTCCTTGGTGATACTACCAACTATGACCAAAAGTTCATCTCAGCCAGCCGGGGGAGGCGATGAACCTCCTGAAAAAGAAGTTCAACCATAGAAGACTTGTGGAGAAGGCCCACTTCCAGATATTGGGTCGACAGAGGAACCTACCAAAGATGCAAAACTAGAGCAACCAGCTAAAGCAGTCACTGTAAATGTACCAGTTGGTACTTCAACACAAGAA
The DNA here is from genome assembly GCA_018584345.1 of Thuja plicata. Lineage (NCBI taxonomy): Eukaryota > Viridiplantae > Streptophyta > Pinopsida > Cupressales > Cupressaceae > Thuja > Thuja plicata. Next base: position 1,226,640 of record MU223165.1, on the reverse strand, counting down.
TCTCCAAGGCAAGGGTCCCCTGTCATAGTATAAGTGGGTGAAGATACTCCTTCAACCATAAAATTAGAAGAAGAGGCCATGAAAAACTATAAGGTTGCTTTAGTAGCCAAATTGGTGTCCTCTTCTCCTACTTTGGTAAATCCATTTTCTTCAAGGCCAAAGTCTACTCCTCAAGTCATTAGGAAACTATTTATAGAGGAGTTGGTCTCTACTACTAAGGTCACCAGTGCCAAATCATGGATAGAGAACACTCTGGAGCACAAAATAAAGAGAGTGAAGGAAGGGGCTACTAGCAAAGATACTTTAGATTGAGCCATGCAAACCAGTGCCGCTGTAGTAAAGACTAAGAAAGTAAAGACACTATCCACATTGGGTAGAGACCCAAAGACTGGACATTTCACTATGGAGGTAGAAAAGCCCAAGAAGGAGGGTTGTTTTGAAGATTTAACCCCTTCGGATTTTGAGCTACACTCATTTGACATAGGCTTAGCTTGACATGATACCAAAGTGGATTGGTGGAAATCCACTAATGTAGTAATTGAAGAAGATCTAGAAGAACTTAAAATGACAAAGGTACAAATTAAGGCTGAAGTTAGTGAACTGACTAATTTTATATGACTGATTTTGCAGAAGAACAAAAGGATCCAAAAAATTTATTTGTAGGAGAGAAAGAGTTTGTGAAAACTTTGAAAGAGGAAACTAACCCTTGCTATGCCTTACTCATTTTTCCCAAGGATGACAGACCTAAGAAGGTTGAGGAAAAAGTAAAACCCCTAAGAAGAGTAGACCCTAAGGAAGTTGCAGACCTACTTGACCAGTATAAGGACATTGTGACCAAAGACTTACCAAATGAGTTACCCCCAATCAGAGACATAAGTCACAACATAGACTTGATCCCAAGAGAAACCTTACCAAATAAGGCAGTATGCAAGTTGACTCCTAAAAAAAATAAGGAGATGGAAGATAGATTCAAGAACTCTTGGATAAGGGTTTGGTTACTAAGATTCTCAGTCCTTGTGCAGTACCTTCTCTTTTATCCCCTAAGAAGGAAGGCACATGGAGATTGTGTACTGATTCTAGAGCCATAAATAGAATCAAAATTAGGTATATATTTCCTATGCCTATGATAGAGGATATATTGGATCACTTAGGAGGGGAAAGGTACTATTCTAAGGTGGATTTGAAGACCGGCTACCACCAAATAAGGATTAGGGCTGGAGATGAGTGGAAGACTGCATTTAATACCAATGAGGGCTTGTATGAATGGAGGGTGATGCCCTTTGGCCTATCCAATTCTCTAGCACATTCATGAGGCTCATGAATGAGGTTCTTAAACCATTCCTTGGAAAATTTGTCATAGTATACCTTGATGACATCCTTATCTTTAGGAAGAGTAGGGAGGAACATTTGGAGCATCTTAACTTGGTCCTAAAGATATTACATGAAGAGAAGCTTTTCATCAATTTGGAGAAATGTGTTTTTATGCAGGGAGAGCTCATATATTTTGGATTTGTGGTCTCAGGAGGGAACATTAAAATGGATCCTGTGAAGGTAGAAGCCATCTTGAATTGGCCTTCTCCTAGGACAATGACAAAAGTTAGGAGTTTTCATGGGCTTGCATCTTTTTACAAAACATTCATTAGGAACTTAAGCCAGTTGTGTGCTCCTATCATTGAAACAATTAAGGGTGGACATAAGTGCAAGTTTGTGTGGGACAAAGATGCAAAAGAAGCCTTCCAAATGCTGAAGAAAAAGGTAATGGAGAAGCCTATCCTAGTCTTTCCTGATTTTCAAAAGATATTTACTATTGAATGTGATGCTTCTAACCTAGAAATAGGGGTTGTCTTGAGCCAAGAAGGGAGGCCTATATCCTTTTTTAGTGAGAAACTGAATGAAGAAAATAGGAATTACTCCTCTTATGACTTGGAACTATATGCCTTAGTTCAGTCATTGAAGAAATGGAGGCACTACCTCCTTCCAAAAGAATTTGTTGTCTTCACAAACAACCAAACATTAAGTTTCTTAAACAACCAAGAGAAACTAAGCCACAAACACATGAAGTAGGTGGAATCAATACAAGCCCACACATGTTCAATCAAACAAAAAATGGAGTTTCCAATAAGGTAGCAGATGCATTGAGCTGAAGAACTTTAGTTGTGCAACAAATCCAACTCCAAAGTGTAGGGATTGATTCATTGAAGGACATGTATAAGAACGATGGTGATTTCAGAGATATTTATAAGGTCTGTTCTGACTTTTCTGAGGCTTACCATGTAGAGTATGCAGACTATTTGATTCAAAATGGACTCTTATTCAAGGGACACCAGTTATGCATTCTGAAATGCTCAATGAGGGAGAACATCATTAGAGAGAAACATGCAGGTAGCATGGGAGGACATTTTGGTTTGGACAAAACATTGGAATAGGTAAGAAGGTTCTATTATTGGCCTAAACTTTAGACTGAAGTAAGGAAGATTGTAGAGACATGCAAAATTTGTCAAAGAGCCAAGGGTACATCCACAAATGCAGGACTATACCAACCTCTACCTATTCCTACAAGACCTTGGGAGATTTGCAACATGGAATTTGTGATGGGATTACCTAGGACACAAAAGGGGTATGATAGTATTTATGTTGTAGTGGACATGTTTAGTAAAATGGCCCACTTTATCCCTTGTAAAAGTACTAATGATGCATCAGCAATTACAAGTTTGTTCTTCAAAGAAATTGTGAGGATTCATGGCTTACCTCAAACCATTCTCTCTGATAGAGATGTGAATTTTATTGGTCACTTTTGGAGGACCTTGGGGAAAAGGTTAGGGACCAATCTAAGCTTTAGTTAAGCCTACCATCCAAAAACAAATGGGTAGACATAAGTGGTAAACAAATCACTTGGAAATATACTTAGATTTTTGACAAAACAATATGGAGACAAGTGGGATGCATTCCTACCCCAAGCAAAGTTTTATTTCAATGACTCAGTCAATAGGAGTACAGGGAAGAGTCCCTTTCAAATTGTGTATGGGAAAAATCCAAGAGGCATCTTGGAACTTAGAGAATTGCCACAAAACACTCTTGTGAGTGCTCATGGAGAAGAATTTGTAGAGAGTATGAAAGAAATTCATAACTCAGTGAGATTGGTACTTGAGAAGAGTGCAGACAAGTATAAGCAAGCCAAAGACAAGCTGTTCAGTTGCAAGTGGGAGACTTGGTATGGGCATATCTGAAGAAGGAAAGATTACCTAAGGGAAAACACACTAATCTACTCATGAAGAAAGTAGGACCTTTTCTAGTATTGAAGAAGAATGGGTTGAATTCATATGAGATTGAACTACCCTCACACCTTTGAATCTCCCCTATATTCAATCTTTGTGAGCTAACCCCATATAAAGGTGATGTGAATGCAGGTTCTGAAGTATAGGTGGAAGAGCTTGAAGAAGATGTTGTAGGTATACCCTCTCATGTACCAAAGAAGCTTGAGAAGATTTTGGAAACCAAGATCATCAAACAAAAAAGAAAGAGTATTTACAAGAAATATTTGGTCAAACAGAAAGATAGTCCTGAAGAGGAATCTATATCGATGGATGAGAAAGAAATTCATAAGCATGTCTCCATTTTAGAAGACCTCATCTCAAGAGGACTTGAGATCAATGCACCCTAGGAGTATGGTGCAGGAGCACCCTAAAGTTCATCCAATACAAGAACATTAGTGGAACCAAACAAGAAGGGTTAGGGTTTTGATTGGATCTTAGATCCAAGGGTTTTAATAAGTCCTAAATGTAAGACAAGGGGACACTAAGTGATGTTATAAACTTAGTTGTCCGCCTTAATCAATTTGGAAAATTTTGGGTAGAGTATGATAGAACAGTATAGGGGACCTAAGGAAGGGTAGGAATTTAATTTTAGGTCTTCTAAGATCCCATATGGAGTAAAAAAAACCAAACTTTACAAGTTTAGTTATAACTAACAACTTTTGCAAAAAGTTGTCAAAAGTTATCAATGTTGCATAATGCAACTTTTGCAAAATGTTGCAACTTTTGAATCCCAACGTTCACAAAAAATTTTGTCGGTTGGAACCACTTGGGAATGATATTTAATGGTGTAAAAACCTTTCTCCAAGGTTGGAGTGGAGAATTTGTAAATTTTTTTGCATTGAAATCAATAAAATCCAAACTATTTTTTGTATTTCTAACTGTATTTTAGAGTTGTACAGTTCTGTACGGATTCCAAGGCACCATTGAATGATTGGAAATTTTTATCTAGTTTCTTGATTGAATGTTACAATTGGTTTGAGGGCTTGAAGTGCAGGGGATCAAAAGTTATCAAATTTTGATTGCTCACTGGTCTGAGGAAGGCCCTAACTAGGGTTTTGATACAAAATTCCTCTTTCCCAGAGACTCCACCATGGGAAAATCTTAAGCCTTTTGGTAGATAAAGGGGGGAGGATGTACTTTCAGAATTTGGAGTTCTTAGATCAGGAGGGAGTCGATGGAGGGAGAAATGATTGAATATTCTAGACATGCATTCATATGTGACTGTCCTTAATTGAGCTATTTAGGCACAACTTGGGCCAGGGGTGGAATGGAAGTCTAAATCCTTGGATTTAGGATTTTTGTAAGATCCCAAAAGTATTACAATTGGTGGGATGAAAAATTGAATTGAGATTCAAATATTTGCTTTGGAAAAGTGACCTACTAGCCCTATTAGGCCTAGGAAAGAATTGAGGACAATAGGAGTTAGGGGATTGATCAAGAGTTCTAGCTTGGAGGGTGTTGTTGGTGGATGGGTTGGAGACTTTAAAGGTGGTTAATAATTTATGTGGTGGAGTTCCAAGTAATTTTCCCTTAGAAATCCATATTTTCTCCTTGTAGCCCTATGGTTGTTTAGGTGTCTAAATTGAATCTCAGAGATATCTCAATAAGGGATTTGTGTTTCTTTTCATCAAATATGATTATCTAATATAGGTAGAACCTTTGTTCCATCCCTGGATTACTTGGTTCTTGTTGTGTCCTATTTTGCCCTTTTGGGTGTTGAAGGCTAGTGGAAGACCTAGACTTCTGAATGTGGGTTTTGGGAACTCTTTAGTAGAGCCCTAGATTGTGTGGGAGTAGGGGTATTGTGGATCCCTAGAGAGTCATTTTTGGCATATTTTGGGGCTCTTCTCCACCTAGATTTAAGACAAGCACAAAAAAATGATTTACTAGCAACACTAGTAAAAACCCATATTAAGACCCTAGGTAAGTTGTGTCAAAACCCTAGGAAGAGTTAAAAAAAGAGGGTTTGAGAAAGGAAATATTATTTCTATGAAATTTAAGATGATAGTGAAATAAGAGTGAGTCATTTCATAACAAATAGGTCTATGCATTTGATTGCTTGAATACCTCTAGGATACCTATAAAGACCTTAGACTTGTATAAATGGTTGAGAAGTTATGATAATGTACTTTCACACTATAAAAGATTGAGAATGAAATTTTTATCAAGGGTCTTAAAATCTTAGGACTATAAAAACACTATTGGTAATAACCTTTAGCCTGCTAAGGCTTATGCAATGTTTAAAAGTTCATGATGAATGAAAATCATGTCAACTATTGCTTCTACCAAAACATGTATGGAGGTTTCTTTGAGTTTCTCTCAGAACATACTAGACCCATTACCATCAAAATAGTGAGAAGATGTCAAACTCTTGGTAAACCCTAATAATCATCAAGATCTTAAAGGGGTGAATTAACCAAAGGAAAGATTAGTGAAAACATAGAAAAATGTATGTAGTACAAGACTGAGTGTAGGGGTTGGTAGTGTATATGAAAGGATTTCTAAGTATCACAAAAAATTTAAGAAACTACTAGTAGATTAGTAACCTATGAGAAGGGGCATTACAAACCTTAGGCCTATATGAAAGTACAATAAAGACCAAAATTTATAAAGGAATAGATGAAAACTTCTTTCACATGTTCTATCAAATGTAAGATGGAAAATTAGAGAAGATGATAATAGAATTGTAGAGAATTGTGCAAAACAAATTAGCATAAATGAGCATGAATGTAGTTGCAATGAGTAAGGCATCAAGGAGTTGTGCATGAACATTATGAGAAGGTACTTTCAACATTACAAAGGGGTAAAAGGATGTATGAGAGACAACCATCAAGGTGATTTTGTTAAAACAATTAGATCACAAAACACTATACAAAAGCCTTATGAGGTTTTTCTAATTATTTGACAAATCAAAGACTCCATTCAAAGGATTATTTAAAATCAACAACATGTGTTAAGAAGTGTGCACTATATGATATGAACATAGAAGGAAATATTAGACTTGTGGGCTAGATAGGATTATTCATGACATAACATAGAGAAAAGGTAACAATGTCTGTCAAAATGCAACATCTACCCATAGCACATGCAACAGCTACCCAATTAATCACTAATAAGTATACAAATTAACGAAAACATAACAATAATGTAGAACTAATCTAGGAGTGAAACATTTGACTTAATTGTTTTATTTTCTCAGACATATGTAAATGATTATATAATCATTTTAATCAGCCCAAAATCATCAATAATATATTGGCATGATTATAGAACTCAATTCATTTGATATAGGTTTAAATTCACAATCTAAATCCATGAGAGAAGAATAAGCAACAATTGAGAATCAGAATCATTTACACTACTAAATTAGCAAGTCACAAATACTTCAACATTTTCAATACAACATTTATTTCCTTTCCTTGAGAGAGATTGTGTGTGTGTGTGTGTGTGTGTGTGTGAGAGAGAGAGAGAGAGAGAGAGAGAGAGAGAGAGAGAGAGAGAGAGAGAGAGAGAGAGAGAGAGAC
>MU223165.1:1188353-1219752 GCA_018584345.1 Thuja plicata | reverse complement strand
GTGTGTGTGTGAGAGAGAGAGAGAGAGAGAGAGAGAGAGAGAGAGAGAGAGAGAGAGAGAGAGAGAGAGAGAGATCCACCCTGCTATCAAGCATCAAGCTTCCCTATGCCACTCCCGTAAAGGAGCTCAACCCATCACAAGGGTCTAGCCTTATGTGGCCCACATGCATGATAAAATCTAATTCACTTACATGAATATCTAACAAGCTAGCATACCTATATGCTCATGCATAATGTATTTAACATGTAGTCAATTAATATTATTTTATGAAAATAATATAAATCAACCCAAGCTATACACTTATAAGTGAAAATCAATGATATTTAATTTTTATAGCACAAAATATCTCGATCATCTCACTCTAATCAAGATGAATATAACAATATCTAAAAGATAAACTGATTTTGACATTAGTTCCAATAATATAGCTCCAAGAAAATGACATTATACATAATGATAATACCCATTGAATGAGATATCTAAATAAATCGCCACTCATCAATTTTCAATATGTTAGTTGCAACAAAATAGGACTATGTTTAAATGATCATAACTTACTTGTTTCTAATCCAAACTTTAAAATTCAATATGTTTTGGAAAGGGGAAAAACTGAAGAATACAACTAAAATATTGTTTTATAGGAATCCCAAACATGTGAATAATATTTTTTTTTTAATATTATGAATAAACCGCTTGCTGTGGAGTTCATATTACATAATATTTCAACATGCTCTACAAAAATTAGCTCTTAGAGAGGTTTCATTGATCACTCTTATAATTCAAACCACTTAAAGGTCAGTTGGTTGTCTCTCTTACTATACTATGCTAGCAAATTTCATTTCATCATGATTCATGAAATCTCAGAAAGCATTTCTTTCTCCATGTTTGATATTGAATGTTCTCTCCCAAGTCTAGTTTTTCTCAACATTAGTTATTGTTTACTATATAACAACATATAACCTTTGGCAACACTAGGAAGGTGCACTCAGTTGTAAAACTCACATCAAATATAGCAGTCTAATATTAGCCTCTTGTGGAACACCAGATGTAAGGAGTCTTTCTCCTTATGTTAAAGAAATTGAGGTTCTTTATGCAGATAGAAGATCCTACTTTTTAGGCTTGCATATTTGAGCGCATGAAAATAGGGTGTGGTTGGAAATTGTCCCACTAGCTTAGGATTGTTATTGCCACTTGTCAAATATCTATGTTTAGATTTTTGTTAAAAATAATTTTGGAGGAAAATTTAATTTTTAAATTATTTTTTATTGTTGTAAAAATTGTATAAAATAAAGGCATTGTATTCATGAGACCACCACTTTGTTAAATTTTGGGAGCTTTAAGCAAGATTTGAGTGTGAAGTTCATAGGACCAATAGCTTTAAAATCTTCCTAAAATATTTCAATGAATTCCAACTCTATCTTTTAGGAAGCCCCTTTCATGGGGCTCCACCCTTAGAGTTTAATGCAATTTGTGGAAGCATTGACAAGGCATGTGGAGTGAAGAAATTTGAGTTTTCTTTTCTAATTTTTGCCGCCTTTTTATTATTTCATTTTGTTTCAATAAAATACTCTTATTGAAGCTTGTGATATGTGGGCACATAAATGATGTAGGTGATTCAATTAAAACCTTCAAGCTGAAAATACATTGAAGGAAAACTATTTTATACTATATACATGTGAGGGTTTTAAAATTTTATGATAAATCAATAGAGACCTATATCTATATGTACAAACACAAGATGTATATTCATTTGTATAGGTAAGATGTATTAAATGTACATTACAACTGGGAAGGAGGGTGAATCAATTGTCTATAAAAATTATAAAATTTTCCATGAATTAGATCCACAAAAAACTTATCTTATCCTTAATCACATAATAATGTAAACATGAAAGGAACATGTGAAAACAAAAACCACCTTTCACAAAGAAACACCAAATTTACATGGAAAACCCTATTAAGGGAAAAACCATAGAGAAGATTAATTCTCAAATATATATAAACACCTATTAGGGGTGACACCGGTTAAGGTGATTTTTACAAAGAATGCTCACTATAGAAAGGCTCACTACCTAGTGTTAGGCCTAAAAGGAGGCAAGAAAAACTGATTCACCCCCTCCCCCACTCTCAGTTGTGCTTGCCTCCTTTTGGGCCTAACAAATGGTATCAGAGTCAAGACCTTTTAAAGAAGCTTGATATCTTGAAGGAGATCCTTCATGTAAAGTATAAGAAATGAGAGTCTGAAGTTTGGTGGAAACAACTACCTGATTTGAAAGGATTAGATGACTACCTATCTAATATGCATGGGGAGAGAAGATGAATACAGATAGATCACTAAGAAGCCTTATGATATTCTAAATTATCTAACAAATGAGCTACTATAGATGAAAATAAGAAATTCAAGGATAACATTTTAGCAAAGAAAACCTTGATCAACACCTTATCTGATTCAAAATATTCTCATATTTATGGATTAAGGCTTGCACATGAGGTATGGAAAAAATTAGAAACTATTTATGAGGTGACACGTATGTTAAGAAAGATAAGTTGTAGGGATTAAAACAAAAATATGAAGATATGAAGATGAGTGAAGGTGAAACCGCCTCAGTCTATTTGCAGAGAGTAAATCATCTGGTTTGTGCAATCAGATGTGTTGGTAGTACCTTGACAGGTAATGAAGTTGTAGACAAGATTCTAAGATCTTTTCCTACATGAACTACAATGAGAAAGTTTCTGCTATTGAGGAATTGATAACTATAAGAGATATTTCAAGAGAAGCTTTGGAAGGTAGACTCTGTGCCTATGAGATTACTGCACTTGGTAAGGAACTTCTGAAGGTTGAGACTGCATTGAAAACCAGTGTGACTAAGTATGACTAGGGAGAAAGCTCAAATGAAATTCAAACACTATGCTAAATAATGGGAAGAGATCATGGAGGAAGAGAGGAGGATTCATGAACTTGAAGCTTTAATTGTGAGAAGACTACCTAAGGGCTCTGGTAAGTATGAAGGAAAGTTACCTTTGAAATGCTTCAATTGTAATAAGATTGGTCATAAATTTTTTTTATGTTGCTAAAGAAGGTGTAACTGATAATGAGATTGGTTCTAGTGAGGAATAAATTGTGTTTATTTTTATTAAAGAAGATAATCCCAGTGAAGAAAAAAAAATGGTTTCACAGGCTGTTAAAAGAGATGAATGTGTCATTGATAATGGATGCTCACATCATATGACTAGTGATAAGGATAAGTTTGTGAAGCTTGAGGACTATGATTGTGTTGTTGTTAGATTCAGTAAAAATGCTCCATGTTTGATTAAAGGAAAAGGACCTATCACTTTTGATGGTAAAAATAGCAATGATGATGTCCTGTATGTTGAAGGTTTAAGTCATAATTTGTTGATTGATGGTCAACTATTGGATAAAGGTTAAAAATTGGAATTCATGGATGGAATTTGTAAGATCACTGGAAGTATAAGAAATCTTATTGCATCAGGTACACAAGCTGTTGGTTATCTATTTAATTTTAAACTTGTTGAGAATAAGTGTTTGATTGCTAAGATTGATTACATTTGGTTATGACATAGAATATTTTGTCATGTGAAATTTGATAAACTGGTGAAATTTAGCACTACTAATGTTGTAAGAGATTTTCCTAAACTGATGAAGTATAACAACATGTGCAAAGAATGTCAATTGGGTAAACTGACTAGATCTACTTCCAAGAATAAGACATAATCTTAAAATAGATTGTTAGATTTGGTGTTGATGACAATTATTCAATTGTGTATTGTCATTGGTGTTTACACAAATGTATTGATGTTACAAAAATGCCTATATCTAGACTGAGTATAGTCAATGTATGCCAAGTTCTCTTGGGCATTGAAGAAGACCAAAGTAATTTTTAGTTCTAACTGAGTTCACTAGGGAATTACAGTAACGGTCAGGCATTGAAGGATTATAGTGTTAACCGAGTTATGCTTTTAGTGTCAGCTGACTAACAACAATTTAAATTTTATGGTTAATTGGTTATATGCACCCAATAGACTTAAGTTTTATTATTTGTTTGGAAGGTTATTCAAGCTGACTTGACAAGGCTTATCATATATATATAAGGTCAAGTGTGGATTGAATGTGTGAGAAAGAAGTAAGAAGTAGAAGAGTTTGTGATATGAAGTGTGGAGGTGAAACCAGATGAGATTCTGATTGAGGACATAACATACAGAGTTACAATAGAATATTTGATCAATAAGGATCCAATTTAAAACCAGAGTAGAGATCTGAATCAGCAAAGACAGTTTCTTCAAAAAATAGGTCAATCCATTGTTACTCTCTAACAATTGTAGCAGTGATCAAAATCTCTTTACAGAGTATACTTAACAATATTTTTTAAATCCTCTCACAAGGTGACATTTCTACATTGAAGTGTTTTAAGACCTCTAACAAGGCCACTCCTTACAGGGTGATTAAATCCTCTAATAGGGTCACACCTAACAATGTGTACTGTAACCTTTAACAGGGTTGGCTCCTAACAGGGCTCACTTCAGAAGAGAGAAAAATAGTAACTAGTTACAATTGGTGGTTTTTACCAAATTGGGTTTCCACATTAAATCTTGGTGTCATTTGTGTACATGTTATTTTATTTATTCTTTATGTTTATGCACTTAATCACTAAAGGATAATCACAATTAATATCTTAAGGTTTTCTTTGTTAACCAAGTGACAACAGAATATTAATGTTAACTGAGTAACAGTGACAAGTTTGATTAAGCCATCTAAGGGATAGGGATTTACTTTTGTGGTAACTGATTCAACCCTACCCTCTCAGTTACTCAACTCATTTCCAACAATTGGTATCAGAGCATTTGATGCTTTCAGGGAAGGTTTCAAGGCCTAAGCTAAAGATCTGAGACATCTTATAGAAGGGAGATTCCCAAGCTTAACAAAGACAACTTCGCTGCATGGAAATATTTGTTGAGGCTACATTTATCTACTATTGGAGATACTGGTTTGCAATTCTTGGATCATAAGTATATGGAACCACTGAGACCTATGTCTGTGGATCAGATGGTGGACATGAAGAATCATAACATAATGATGATTGATATAGCTTCTTCACTTAGCTATTCTGAATTTGATGAAGTCAAGGACTTCCCTACTGCCTATGATATGTGGAAGAAACTACATGATATACATGGAGGAGATGACAATGTAAATAGAGCCAAAGAAGAAAGTCTCAGAGGTCAGTTTGATCAGATGAAAATGAAAGAAGGAAAAGACATTACAAAATATAGTGAAATAATGAAGAAAAGTATCAGTGTCATCAGAGATGTCAGTGGAATAATTAAAGACAAAAAAATGGTTAGTAAGGTATTGATAACTTTAATTCCTATCTATTCTATTATATTTTTATCTATTCAAGACATGAGGTGCAGTAATAATATAACTCTAGACTCATTGGTTGGAAGGCTAACAACTTTTGAGTTAGACAATTTTGACAATTATTCTCCTAATCCTAGCAATTTTGAGTCTGCATTCAAAGCTAAATTAAACCTTGGTAAGATGGATAGAAACTCAAAAATAAAGTAGATTGACAGTGATAGTGATGATGATTTTGATGATGAAGATCTAGAAATCATTGAAGCATTACTTGCAAAGAGAGCTGCCAAAGGAAAGTACAAAGGAAGAATACCATTGATTTGCTTTTCATGTAATGAGGTTGGTCACATTGCTGCTAAGTTTCCAAACAAAGAAGACAAAGATGAGAAAAATTTCAACAAGTACAAAGGAAAGAAAGATTTCAAGAGTTACAAAAGCTAGAAGGACAAAGGTAAGAAATCTTGTTGTATTGCAAAAGATTCAGATAGTGATGAAGATGAAGATGAAATGGTTTACATTTCTATTAAGGATGAGTCAAACAATGAAGATAATGAAAAGACTGCACTTTACTCTCATATTAGCAAGAATGAAACTTGGATAATTGATAGTAGTTGTTCTCACCACATGACTGGTGACAAAACTAAATTTGAACATCTTGAGCACTATGATGGTGGGAGTGTTAGTTTTGGGAATGATGAACCTTGCTATGTGAAAGGTAAAGTGTGTATTGGTCTAGCATAAGGAATTGAATGTGATAATTCTTATTGGGTTGAAGGACTAAGGCATAATCTACTAAGTGTGACACAACTGAATAACATTGGTTTCAAGGTAGAATTCATGAATGGTAAGGCCAAGCTCCTAGATGGTAAAAGAAACCTAGTTAGAATTGGAAGGCAAACAAAAGGTAATCTATTCTATCTTGATCTCACTAAAATTTCATACTTTATTGCACAAGTAGAAGAAAGATGGTTATGGCATAAAAGGTTGTCTCATGTGAATCTTGATAACCTGGTCAACATAAGAAAGAACAAAAGAGTAAGAGGTATTCCTATTCTGAAGAAACCTGAATTGACAATATGCTAACAATGTTAAATTGGGAAGATGGGCAAAACTAGTTTCAAGAGAAAAAATTACAATACAGAAGAAGTCTTTGAGTTAGTGCACACTGATCTATGTAGACCAATCAAAACAACAAGTTACACAGGTGAAAATTATTTCATTCTATTTGTTGATGATCATTCCAGAATGATGACTATTATGTTTCTCAAAGAAAAATTAGAGTCTTTTTAGAAGTTTAAGTGGTACCATGCCATAGTTGAGAAGGAAACATGAAAGAAACTTAAATGCTTAAGATCCGATAGAGGAGGTGAATCCATTTCTAATGAGTTTAATGAATTCTTCTATGAAAGAGGAATCAAGAGACAAGTATCTACCCCAAGTACACCACATAAAAATGGGATAGCAGAAAGAAGAAATAGATCTATTATGGATTGTGCAAGAACCTTGATAATTGAAAAGAATGTTGCAACCAAATACTAGAAGGAAGCTATCAACACTGCAATTCACACCTTGAATAGAGTTCAACTGAAGAAAGGTACTAATAAGACACCTTTTGAATTATGGTATGGCTATAAACTTGATTTTTGTTATTTCAAAGTATTTGGAAGTAAATGCTACATCTTGAAGGAAGCAAGAAATGGAAAATTTGATGTAAAAGGTGATGAAGGTATATTCCTAGGTTACTCCTAAAAAAGCAAAGCATATAAATGTTTGAATCTTACTACTCATAAAGTCATAGAAAGTGTATATGTAAATATTGATGAGTTTGCAGAGAGAAGTGAAGAAAAGAGCAGTAAAGATCATGAGGACTACATAAACTTTGTGTATTATGAACTTGATAATATACCTAAGACACAAGCAATGGTGATTGGAAAACAACCATGTCAACCACTAAATTCATCAGAACAAACCTTGTTGCAACTTGTGCAACCCGAGTTGCTAATTGAAGAAACTGAATCTCAGACTGAAGAAAATGAGTCACAGACAGAGGGAACTGAGTCACAGACAGAGGCACCCGAGTCTCAGATAGAGGCGCCTGAGTCTCAGACAGTGGAACTCGAGTGTCAGTTGGAAGAGAAGAAAAGAATGTTTGAACATGGTGAACCAAGTGGAACAAGCCAAAAATCAAATAGGAAGGAACCTGTACTTGAAAAATATGTCAGAAGGCATTATGTACATGTTTTCTTACTGAAGTTGAACCTAGATCCATTAAAGATGCATTGAATGATGAAATCAAGATAGAAGCCATGAATGAAGAGATTGAGCAGATAGAAAAGAACAAAACCTAGACTCTTGTACCTATACCAAAAGAAAAGAATGTGATTGGTACTAAGTGGGTTTTCAGAAACAAGATGAATGAAAAAGGTGAAGTTTCCAGAAACAAAGCAAGATTAGTGTGTAAAGGTTATGCTCAAGAAGAGGGTATTGATTATGGAGAAATTTTTTCTCCTGTTGCAAGACTTGAAGGAGTCACAACTCTTCTGCCATAAAAAACACATAAAGAATTCAAGGTATACCAAATGGATGTAAAATCTGCATTCTTAAATGGAACTCTTGAAGAGGAAGTCTATATTGAGCAACCTAAAGGTTTTTTTGATCCTAACAAAAGGAATATGGTTTGAAAATTGCACAAAGCCTTGTATGGACTAAAGAAAGTTCCTAGAGATTGGTATGAAAGATTGCATGGTTACTTGATACGTATTGGGTTTCAGAGAACTAATGACAATAGTAGCTTGTATATCAAAGAAGGATCTCAGAACAAGATACTATTAGGAGAGATATTTGTTGATGATATACTGTTTTCTAGACATGATGATTTATGCAAAGCATTCTGCGAAGCTATGAGTAAGAAATTTGACATGTCTATGTTTGGTGAAATCAAACTCAATGTTGGTTTACAAGTTTATTAGATGAAGGATGGTATCTACATTACTTAGTCTAAATACATCAAAGAGATACTGAAGAAATCTAGAATAGAATATTTTAGACCAGTTGGGACACCTATGTCTACTAGACATAAGTTGTCTAAGGATGATGACTCAAAAGAAGTAAATCAGACTACCTACAGATCCATGATTGTTAAACTTCAATATGTTGTTCACACTAGACCTGATATTGCATTAGCAGTTGGTATTGTTGAAAGTTTTTCAGCTAATCCTAGAGAGAATAATTTGATGGCTATCAAAAGGATTATGAGAAATATTAAGGGCACTGAAGAGTATGGATTATGGTATAAGAAAGGAGGAAACTTTGATTTGAAGACTTTTACTAATGCTGATTGGGCAGGAAGTGTTGATGACAGGAAGAGCACCAGTGGTGGAACATTATTCCTTGGTAAGAGGCTAGTCTCTTGGACCAGAAAGAAATAGAATTGCATCTCACAGTCTACAGTAGAGGTAGAGTATGTTGCTATAGTAGTAAATTGTTCAAATATCATATGGTTCAAACAAATTTTATCAAGTATGAAGGAGGAAATCAAAGAACAAGTTATTATCTACTGTGATAACACTAGTGCTATTAACATCTCAAAGAACCCTATGATGCATACTAAGACTAAGCATATAGAAATAAAGTATCATTTCTTGAGGGAATTGGTTCAGGACAAGGAAGTAAAGTTGAAATATGTGAATACAAAAGAACAAATTGCAGACATATTCACAAAATTGTTACCTAAGGATGCATTCTTGTATCTTAGAGGAAAGATAGGGGTGATTCCCCTAACTGAGGCTCCTCACTAATGGATAGATTAGTGATGCATCAACCGAACTACATAACATATTTAACATGTCGATGCAGATTGTCAGAGCTTATTGCATATGAATCAGTACATCAAGTACACTATAATTCATTAGATAGTGTCTTTGGCATTGGTTGTCAAAGAGGGAGAGATTATTGATGTCATGTCAAAGAAATTATTAAAGGAAAGATTATTAAGGGAGAGAATATTGATGACATAGGGAGAAAATTTTATCAGAAACATAGATTAATGTAAGAGGGAGAAATCTGTATTTTAGTGATTGTGAAGACAGAGGGAGTTTTCTGGACGAGGATAAGAATGAAGCTAAGAAAATTAATAAATTTTTATCCTTGTTATTGTTTCTCTATAATTATTTGTACTAGACATGTTGTGTTTCCATCAATGCCAAAGAGGGAGATTGTTGATTACAATTATTCAATTGTGTATTGTCATTGATGTTTACAAAAATGTAGTGATATTACACAAATGTCTATACCTAAACTGAGCATAGTCAGTGTATGCCAAGTTCTCTCAGGCATTGAAGAAGACCAAAGTGATTTTAGTTCTAACCGAGTTCACTCAGGCATTACAGTAATAGTTGGGCATTGAAGGATTATAGTGTTAACCGAGTTATGCTTTTAGTGTCAGCCGACTAACATCGATTTATTTTTTTATGGTTAATTGGTTATATACAACCAACAAACTTAAGTTTTATTATTTATTTGGAAGGTTATTCAAGCCAAATTGACAAGGCTTATCATATATATATAAGGTCAAGTGTGGATTGAATGTTTATGAAAGAAGTAAGAAGTAGAAGAGTTTGTGATATGAAGTGTGGAGGTGAAATCAAATGGAATTCTGATTGAGGACAAAACATACAGAGTTGCAATAGAATATTTGATCAGTAAGGATCTAGTTTAAAACCAGAGTAGAGATCTGAATTAGCAAAGACAATTTCTTTGAAAAATAGGTCAATCCATTATTACTCTCTAACAATTGTAGCAGTGATAAAAATATCTTTACAAAAATCTCTTTACAGAGTAGACTTAACAATCTTTTTTACATCCTCTCACAAGGTGACATTTCTACACTGAAGTGTTTGAATACCTCTAACAAGGCCACTCCTTACAGGATGATTAAATTGTATAACATGGTCACACCTAACAATGTGTATTGTAACCTTTAACAGGGTTGGCTCCTAATAGGGCTCAATTCAGAAGAGTGAAAAATAATAACTAGTTGAAATTGGTGGTTTTTCCCTAATTGGGTTTCCACGTTAAATCTTGGTGTCATTTGTGTACATGTTTTTCTATTTATGCTTTATGTTTCTACACTTAATCACTAAAGGATAATCACAGTTAATATCTTAAAGTTTGGTTTGTTAACCGAGTGACAACAGAATATCTATGCTAACTGAGTAACAATGACAAGTTTGATTAAGACATCTAAGGGACAAGGATTTTTTTTATGGTAACTGATTCACCCCTCCCCTCTCACTTACTCAACTCATTTCCAACATTTGGTTCATACATATCTATATGGTCCTACAAAGACAAGAAGCTAATATAGTGAAAGATATTTTACGTTATTTGTTGATGACTATTCAAGAATGATGTGGGTTACATTTTTGAAAGATAAATCATAAGATTTTCAAACATTTTAGATATTCAAGATGATGGTAGAAACAAAATCTAGAAAAATATTAAAGTGCCTAAGATCGGACAGAGGTGGAGAATTTACATCTGGTGAGTTTTATGCATTTTGTGAAGAACATGGGAAGAGAATGACTTCTGCTCTGCGAACCCCACAGTAGAATGGTGTTGCAGAGAGAAAGAATAGCACTATCTTATACACAGCTAGGAATATGATGATTGAAGGAAAATTTTTGTAGATCTACTGGAGAGAAGCTGTGTGCACTGCGGTACATACTTTGAATTGAGTACCAATTAGGAAGGGAACCGGTAAGACTCCTTATTGTATGGGGTCAAATATGCACAAGCTCAAATAGAGGATTAATAGCACTGAACTAAACAAAGAACAAACTAATAATCAACATAAAGCCCCACAAACAACATAAATGAAATCTAACCTATTGATAACCAAATAAGCAATTATGCGTAGACCAATAGTTGATTCAAATCCCTGTTTCTTCTCTTTTCTCCTTCTCAAATGTCATTTTGATGGTGCTTAGAGTTGATGATTGGAAACATTTATGATTTGGGAGATTCATGAAATTGATAAAATGATTTATGTTGAAGTTGATCACAATTAGCTCAGAAACCTGCATAAAGATTATACTCTCTAAAATCGTGATTGTGCTCTAAAAAATTATGATGATTCAAAATGGTTTTGAAGAGGGTTTATATACATATTTCAGACTGATCGACGATTAAGATTGATCCTATGAAAGAAAATTGAATGGAAAAGATAATTAGAGATGGAGTGAAGATGAAGAAATTCCTATTTTGAGAAGAAAAAAGAAAGAAGAAAACATAAATCAATTTGGAGAAAATCAGTTTCTAAAAGTAGTTAATTTTTCATTTAAAAGAATGATTTTCAATTTCCAATTTTGAGGTAATGATTTTATTGATTTAAAGCTATTTTTTATTTTCAAAATTCTTGTATTGATTAAAGCTCTTTTTTGAATTTTCAGAATTCTTTTATTGACTAAAGCTCTTTTTGGTTTTCAGAATTCTTTTATTCCTCATGAAATTGTTTTTCTCTAATTTTTGGAAGTTTTAGAATTAAAATTCAATTTAGAAGAAAGAGGAATTAATTTTAAATTAAATGAAATTAGACAGAAATTATTCAGAAATTATAATAAATCAATTTTGGGTTATTAATTTAATCGAGAAGAAATAATTAGCTAATTTAAATAATTATTGATAATTATTTAAACTATGGGAATTTAGAAATTGAATTTAATTAACTGATAACGACCATTTAATTAAGGTGAAGTTAATCAAAT
Organism: Thuja plicata; assembly: GCA_018584345.1. Taxonomy (NCBI): domain Eukaryota; kingdom Viridiplantae; phylum Streptophyta; class Pinopsida; order Cupressales; family Cupressaceae; genus Thuja; species Thuja plicata. The sequence continues at coordinate 1,207,614 of MU223165.1, read as the reverse complement.
AATTTGAATATTTAATTAATATCAAGAAATGATTAAGTGATGAAAAGATTAGGACATATCAAAATTAAGATAGTTAATTAAAAAATTAAAGAACTATTTAATTAATAGAAGAAAAATTAGTAGTTAAATGCGAACTCGCAAGTCTGTCCATTTTTTGGTGTCTACATTTTCCCCTCTTTGATACAATGTGATTTATCATGTTGTGTCAAATAATTTTTAGATTTTGATCCTACCCCGGCGATAGCAGGTGGATTTTACGCCCCCTCAACAAATTGAGTGAAAAGGTGTGACAAGAGCGTCAGTTTATTTAAAACATTCTGTTGTTATATGATGATGATGTGTGCACATGTTTTTTTTTTATTATGCAATAAACGAATGCAAACCTAAAATGCACAATGTGTCTGAGTACATGCATGTGTTAGTTAGAAGAAAGTTAGTGAGAGATTAGTAAGAAAAGGAAGCTCATTGTGATCAACATTATTGATGTAACCAAGTCTTTGCCAGCTTTTGTTTCAACCTTTACTCATCATTGCACCTTATTTGAAAAGAAAGAGATACATATGCACCCAGATATTGACCATCTGGATACTGCTACTATCTCTGATAACAACAAGTAGATAAAAAGACAAGGAATGTTCAATTCTTTTCTAGGAATTAGCTCAGATCATGGAACTGCATGATTGCCAGATGCGTGACAACTCCTATCGCATTTATCCTGAATCACCATTGCCCCATAATTGAATTGAAACACTCCACAAACAAAAAATAAAGAAAAAATATTATGATCCATCATAGCCACTCTCACCCCTCAGTGGTACCCTTGAGAAGCATAAGAACACAACCGTGAAAGATAAATTGACAATAGGCTGACATGACTAACCTAGTCAACAAACTTATTATTCCTTGATTGGCTTAGTTTTTATGTTTGATTGTAGGTGAGGATGTGTCTAGTTTTAGAAATGGATTACCTGTATAAGACCGATTTGTCTAGTTTAGAGTGTATTCGTCAATGTATAAGATAATTGATTGATTGATCTGATTTCATTGATTGATTGATCAATTGATGAAATATTAGATTGTTGATAAAGATGAGTCTTATGAGTCCCCTTCTAATTTATGAAGCTCATTGTTTTGACATTTGTTTGATTGTTTGATGTCTTGTTCTGCTTGCCGTATAGAGATGATTTTATTGCAAGATTTTGATGTGTTTTGACAATTATTTTTTGGGGTTGGTTTCTTTAGGATCTTTTCTAATGTTTTTAGAATTTTTTTCAAGACTTTATGCTCTTTTTAGGATTTTTTGGGACTTTATTCTCTTTTTAGGATTTTTCTAGACTTTATGCAATTTTAGAATTTTTTTAGGACTTTATGCTATTTTTAGGATTTTTCAGGACTTTAAGATTGCCCTCAGTCTGGTGAACTAGTATAGACTAAGGGAGTGGTATAGATTGCGCTTATTGGGATTTGTTCTTGGAATTATTAGTGATAGATGCTCAATAAGTGCAAGCTAATCATTAGAGTTCATTGATGGCAAAGCGGGATTTCAACACTTGGCACCTGTTTGCCAGGTTTTCACCAAGGTACTTACCCAATATAACATGTTTACCAAGTTTTCACCAAAGGGAGATTGTGTTTCTCTTTAATTTTTTCTATTTTTTTATTTTTATTGTTGTCACCAAGGTGCCTGTTTGCCAGGTTTTCACCAAGGTAACTTATATATAAAATATATTTTTTTAAATTTTTTGTGTTTTCTCAGGATCTTTAAGATATCTAAACTTGACCTTGGGATATTAGGTATATAACATTTTCAGGTGCATGATGTTGATATATCCTAGGAGATAATATCTTTCTTGAGTATCCAGTTTATATGCTCCATTTTCACATGATTTGATAATGATATTGTTATAATTTAAGCTTTCCTTGGTGAAATATGTAATTAAAGGATAAGCCAAGGTATCCTAATTTGTATTTGTCCTCTAGTCCAAGTAGGAGGACATGTCACTTTTTCGTAATTCCTTTAATAAAGAAATTAGATATTCCTCCTTAAGAGGATTCCTACACATGGCACACACTTAATGTGAATGTGACACTCATAAGATATGGGAATTACATGCAAACTCCTTCACTCATCTCTACTTAAGAGATGCTTCTCTCTCACTTCTCAAGGTTGGTTCTCATAAGTTGGTTCTCATTGGATTTCTTCTCTCTTCTTCTCTCATTCTCATTCTTTCTCTCACAATGTTGTAATGAGCTTCTTTTTCAAGCTTTCTCTCTCTTTTATGGCTTCTTACCTCATTCATATTATTCACAAAGGGGTTTTTCTTGTTTTTCCCCTTTCAAAATTCTTGTGTACTTGTCTTGGTTCTTGGAGCCTTTTGGTGATCTTGATGTATGATATATTGAAGGAAACTCTCTCTTTCTCTTTGTATTTTGTATATCTCTTCCTTTTGCACATTCTCTTAGATTCTTTCCTTATCTTTTTCCATTTCCCTTTATGTTTCTAACATGGTATCAGAGCTGGTTTAATCCTTGTTTTGAATGTGCATGCAGGAATAGTTGAAAGATATCTTCATTGAGGAGAAGAAATCAGATTTTTGTTGATCTTACTCTTATTTGTAGGGATTTCCTTCATTTTTTTTGCAAATCTAAGTCTATTCATATCTATTTCAAGTTTTTTTTAAAAGTACTAATCTCTCCCTCTGTCAAGCAACTGCAAGGGAAGATTTTAGATTTGCATGTTCTATTTTTTATCATTAAATTGATATTTAAATCTAGTACTAACCTCATCCTCTGTTGGGAAACCACAAAGGTTTTCCTCTTCATGCATTTTTGTTCATTCTAACAATCGTGTTTACAGGTTTATATTTTGTTTAATCTTTTCTCTCTATTCATTTTTGCTAGATTCAAATTAAAATCTAACATATTTCTCTACAGGTTTCATACATTTTTATTTGATCTACATTTAATCTGGTTATATTTTTGAGATATAACAACCAGTATCATAATATTTTGTTTATTCAAGTTTCTTTTCGATCTATCATTTACTCATCTCTGATTTTTTTCCTATAAACTAATCTATGTGGATGATTATCTATAGGTTTTATATACCTTTTGCATACTATTAACTCATTTAATATACATTTTACCTGTAGTGATGGAGTCATCGAGACTCTTGGTTGTGTGACTATGATTATTTCCACCCACATAAAAACATCCTTGTTGCTTGGATACGCTGGTGGGTATTCACACCTCATGAGAAATCTAAGATTCCACTTTTTGCATACCCATTTGAACATTTTTTATAGTCTCCTTGACAATACCATTCTTATCAATCCTTACAAACATCGCATTCCATAAAATAACATGTCGCTGGAACATTTTGGTCATTGCTTATTTTATAGTCGAACATTTTATCAGACAACCTTTTATACCAATCTCTATTCTACTATCTATATTGACATATTACTAAAGTCATTTTGTCAAACAATTGGAATAAATTCCCATGATTCTTCATTGCATGTTTTTTTATTGTAATTTCTTGAAACTCTATTAATTATTCTACAAATCCATTGTGTATCAGCCCTGCAGCCATGGAACCGCATTTCTTTGAGCCATAGAATGGTTCGTACCTTTCATACTATGGTGTTCTGTTAAATTTATTGTATCTGCAAATGTATTTTGGCATATAATTTGAGTGCACTATATATGCTTCCATATTTTTCATACATGTCCTTGGTGCATAGTATATTCATTGTGTAGCCTCATTACTTTGCGCAGCCTCATTGCCTCCTTTGACTTTTCATCACAACTCTATTTCTTTGTTGTCTATCTCTATCTATTTTCTACACAGCTCTATCTCTTTGATGTCCTCCTTGGTATCTTCTTTCAAACATAGCTCTTCATCTTGTATCTCATTTCCAATATTCAACGCTTCATTCTTAGTCTTTGCACAGAATATTTAGGGCTTTCATTCTTAGTCTCTGTGCAGAATTTTGGCCATTCCTTGCGCAAGATTAGCATAGTTTATTGTTTTTATTTGAAATTGTTCTTCTCTATAAGTCACATTCTCTGTGATTGTCATTATTTCTGTAGTCTTTACCATAAATTTGACATCTTTTTTTGGTAACATTTTCTGCTATCTTTACCAGTAGTAACATTTTCAGCCATTAGTTGTAAAACATTTAACTAAAAAATATGTATATTTTTTTATGCTTGTCTCACGTTTTCCTATAATTAAAAATGTTTTTCTTTCTAGTAGAAAGTAATTCCAGTTTGCATTAGCAGTCATTGTGCAACATTAGTAATCATTGCACAACTTTATCTCTATGTTTTCTTTCTATCATATTATATCATTGCAGTCAATTATATTTTTTCCATATTTCCTTTCATTCAATTTTTTATCTCTGTGCTATTTGATTCTGTCCATTTTGTAACATCCCTATATTTTCATTATTGTTGTCCATTTATTTATTTTAATGTCCCTTTGTAGTGTGCTTTCAATTACAAGGACAATCTTTTATTTTTCTGCTCTTTTAATTTTTCTGCATAGATTCGCCTCTGTTCACCCACCATTTTGTAACATCTGTCTTTTGTCTCTTTCCTTTCCTTTTGTAATTCCAAGCCTGCTAATTCACCATCTCTACTTTGTATTCATTGGAACATATTTGATTAAAATCTCACTTTATTCCCTTTTCTTATTATTGTCTTATCTTTGATTTGTCATTTATGTCAATGTGCGTTTAAATACTCATATTCCCTTCTTTACCAAATTTATTTATCTTTTACTTAAACTAACGTAGATGATTTCAGCTCATAATAAGCTTTATTGATTCTCACAGAGGTACTCAATGTCTTTATTTTGAAAAGGTGATCCGTGATCAATAATTATAGTTTGAGGGATCCCATATTGGAAGATGATGTAATTCAACATGAACATAGAAATTTTCTTACCATTCTTATATGATAGAGGTATAGCTTCCACCCATTTGGTATAGTAATCAGTTGTTTTGATTATATATTTATGATCGTTAGAGGAAATGGGTGTGATTTTACCCACTAGGTCAAATCCCCACCTTGAGAAAGGTAGTGGTGAAGTAATAGGTCAGAGTTCTTGAGCTGGTGCATGGATAAGATCTCCATGCATTTGACATTTTCTGCATCTTTGTACATATTTGTGAGCATCTTCTTCCAGTTCTAGCCAATAGTATCCCATGCTCAAGATTTTCTTTACTAAACTATTACCACCAGAATGGGCCCCACAAACTCCTTCATGAACCTCATACAAGGCTCTCTAAGATTATGTGGAAGTGAGATATCTTAAAAGCGTTCCATATAGACTTTTTCTATATAAAGTATTGGCGAGCAAGGTATACCTAGAGACTTGTCAAATAAGAGATTTCCTTTGGTTTATGGGCAGGTTGGGTGGAAGGCTATTGTCTTGAAAGTAAGTATACACATCCTGGTACCAAGGAGACTCCATACCAACAAGGACACATGTTGATTATGTTATTGGAGCCTTATAGGCTGGGACCGTCAATTGTTCTACCAGAAATTGGAATCTATTTTCATTGCCAGACATATCAATCAAAGATTCTATAGTAGCCATCTCATCTACAACTTTGTGTTTAACCCTTAGAACTTGTTCAAATATAATGTAGTGAAAATAAGCGCACAGTTTGTCTATCATTTTTCTATATGGGACAAGTTTTTCATCCTTTTTAATATAATCATTATTGACCTGATTGATAACCAACTGGGAATCATCATATATTCATAGGTTCTTTATCCTACATTGTATATCTTTTTTAATCTAATGATGAGAGTTTCATACTCAGCTATGTTATTGGTACATATAAAATTGATTCAAAAAGATTTAGGAATTGCATCCTTTTGTGGAGTGATGAGTACTATTCCTACTCCTGCACCATGGTTTGTGTATGGGTCATCAAATAATAATTGCCAAACTTCTATTGTTGATGCTTCTATGGTAAAAAGTGCTTCATCGAAGAACTCAGCGACAATAGGTTTCTGATTTGGAATAGGGGCTTCTTTTAGTTGGTCAAAAATGACTTGTCCTTTTATAGCCTTGCAATCTACATACTCAATATTTAACTTTCTCAGAATCATCACCCATTAGGTGAGTCTTCCTATTAATGTTGCCTTGCTCAACAAGTATTTTAATGTATCTATGTGTGCAACGAGCTTTGTTTGATGGCTCAGAATATAATGTATTAACTTCTGAGAAGCGAAAAAAAGTACAAGGCATGCCTTTTCTATTGATAATTAATTGAGTTTATATCCCACCAATGTCCTGCTGATGTATTAAATAGCCCTTTCCTTTCCTTGATCATCATATTGAGCCAAAAGGATACCTAGTGCTAATTTTGTTGCCAATATATACAATATCAACAACTTACCTAGAATTGGTGGGACCACTACTAGGGATTTCAATAAATAATATTTGAAAGCTTGAAAATCTTGTTGACATTGTTCTCTCTATACAAATTTTACCCCTACATGTAGTAAATGTTGGAATGGGTGGCACTTATCTTCTAGTTGGGCAATGAATCTCCTGATAGATTGTAATCTTCTGAGTAGACCTCTCAATTGTTTTAAATTTGTAGGAGGTGGCATGTCAAGGATAGCCTTAACCTTTTCTGGATCTACTTCAATTCCTATGTGTGAGATGATGACACCAAGGAGCTTTCCTGATGTGACCCCAAAATCACATTTCTTTGGATTGAGTCTTACCTTGTATTTTTGCATTCTATCAAATATCAGACCCAAAATTTTTAGATGATTTTCCCACAGTTTTGATTTAGCCAGTATATCATCAACATAATCCTCCATTGTTTTATGGATCATATCATGAAATATTGTAGGCATTTCTCTTTGATATGTGGCACTTGCATTCTTAAGGCCAAATGATATCACATTCTAGCAATAAGTACCCCATGCACAAGTGAATGTTGTCTTATGTTGATCTTTTGGTGCAATATTTATTTGGTTATAACCTGAGAAACCTTCCATTAGTGACAACATTTGATGTCCTTCTATCATATCAACTATCATATCAGTATTTGGTAGATGAAAATCATCTTTGGGGCAAGCCTTGTTCAAGTCTCTGAAATCTATGCATATACGGATCTGACGATTATGTTTTGAAACTGACACCAGATTGGATATCCAGTCTAAATAATGAATGGGTCTTATGAATCCAACATCTAGAATTTTCTTTAACTCAGCTTTGACCAGTAAAGAAATGTGAGGATGCATCTTTCTTAATTCATGTTTTACTCACTTTGCATTTGGAAACAATGGCAAGTAATGCAATACTAGCTCTAGACCCAAACCTGGCATGTTAGCATAAGACCAAGAAAAGTTAATCTGTGATTCTTTGAAAAAATCAATAAATTGTGCTCTTTCCTCAAGTGAAAGAGACTTGGCAAGATATATATATTCTTCAGGGTCTTTTCATCTCCTAGATTTACTGCTTTTGTTTCCTCTAATAGTAAGGTTGATTTTTCTTCCTCTAAGGGGAGGAGGTCCAAATTTCCATCCTCTTGCACCTCAAAGAGGTTTTCACCAGAAGATGTCCTTTATTTTTACTTTTTAATGGTAAAAAAGTGCCTTTCAATTTTCACTAAATGAATTTTCATTTTCAATTTTACTTTCACTTTTGCGAATAGAAAGAGGAGCCTCCTCCCCAAAGTATGTAGATTTGTCCAGGTCAAAGGAAAATCTTGCCTTGTGATCTCTAGATGGTATCCCTTCATGAAGCCCCATGTATTCTACAATGGCTTCATCATTTTCAAAACTATCTATATTTGGAAGTCCTTGTTGATCCTAGTCAATTAACTCATGGTGGACTAAACAAAGATCATTTTTAACAGATGACTCAATTTGGACAAAGGGAACTACAGTGATAATTATGAAAAATCTAGATTGGGAGGTAGATGCACCATCTAAGGAATGGACATCGACATGTTTATTGACACAGGGTTGGTCTTCGAGGTTCAGTTGATCAAAATTGTCATTTATGTTTGCGGTATTAGTGGATATGGGGGAATAACCAGGGGTGTCAAACTCAAGAGTATGGAGGGATGCCCACTCATACTTATGAGAATTAGTCATGCTAGAACCCTCATACGGTATCTCATTTCTTATAGAATCTAGGATTTCATGTTCAAGGGTTAATTCAAAGATTGCGGTTTCCAATTCTTACAGCAACATTTGTGGAAGTATGTTACTAATTTGGGTATGTTCATATTTTTCCCCCAGTTTGGATTAAGGATTCCTTGAACACCTTGAAGAAGCAACCTTGTTCTAGACTATCCATAGCCAAGTCCTCTTTTATTCCTCTGGGTAGGTGGTAATGATGTCTCCATTATTCCCTATTGGGATACCCCCAAGAATGTAGTTCCATCATACCCAATTTGTTGTAAAATAGTGTATCTTGGTCCATATTGATTCAAAGGTAACTATTTTGATGTTATTTCTTGGGCATCTTGGTATAACCATGTGTTAATATTAGAATCACAAGGATCCTCCTCACTCAAATCACCCCATTTAATAAATGTGGTAGGTGGGCATTTGAAAACAACTGGATCTTATTTTTCCATTGTCTTTAAATGACCATATGATCTTGGTGACAAAGGTATTTTAGTAGTAGTGAAAGATTCCTCATAGCAATATTCACCACATCATTTATCTTAGATTGATGTTTTAATTCCCTCCCTTGGTATATCTTTGGGAATCGAACCAGAAGTAGAAGGCACATTTTCTTCTTCATTTAATAGTACCTAGTTCTCTGTGTTACCCCTTATATTATGGCAATATTGAAAGGGGTTTGTATCTCCTTCTATAATGATTTATGTACCTTGATAAGGAAATTTAATACATTGATGATAGGTAGATGGTACAGGTTGTATTTCATGAATCCATGGTCTGCCTGGTAACATGTTATATGCAAGTTCAAGATCTAGGATCTAAAATGTAGTGCTTTTCATTACAAGTACTATTTTGACTGCTAAGATAAGAACACCTTTGGATGATATTTCCTCTTCATCATATGCCCTAATTTTGATGTGTCTAGTGATATCAATTCTTGAATTTGAGTATCCTAGGGTCTTTATTACTCTTAGAGTACAAATGTTTAATCCAACTTTGCCATCAATGAGGACTCGTCTGATTGTGTGTTTATGCACTTGGACAAGTAAATGTAAGGGATCATTGAGTAGAGGCTTGTGCATAGGAACACCATGGTCAGTATAGGTAGCATGTTTCTTGGTAGAAATGCAATTGAACTAGTTTGGAAGTTCTCAGGAGATATGTTCATAGGGACAACTTCATTTTGAAGGGCCAAATCCAATGTTTTCTTATGTTCAGGGGATATTCACAATAACTCAAAGATAGAAATATGAATGGGAGTGTGGTTGATTTGATCCACCAAATTATGTTGTGGATTAGGAATTTGTGCAACAATTACATGTGTAGTAGAAGTAGAAGGTGACCCTTGTAATACAACCTTGGTGCAGAGAGTAGTGATTGTGCATTTATAAATTTTATCTCTAATATTAATGGTTATAATTAGGTATTCAGTAGGATTGAGACAATTTATTGTATTATCAAAGAAACTGTAGGTATAATTGACCTATTTTGATTATCCAACAGACGCAGGGGTCTTGCCTTTATTATGGTTTTGCAAAGGATCATTGAAAATTGTCATTTGTATTTCCTTTGGGTTGAGCATTAGTAAAATAAATTATGTGTTGTTCAAACGATAACAGTTTGATGTCTTCTGACCTTAAACATGATGATATTCATAGAAATCATTGTCCGTCCACCACTTAGGTTTAAAAGTGCCATACTAAAATTCTCTTATCTCAAGTAATGTGATAAGATTTCTTTGGATTAACTTCTTAAGTGTTTCTTTGAGTGGTTCCCCTAAGGGTGTAAATTCACATTTTGGAAAAGGATTCCTTTGTTGACGTTGAACATTGGGTTGGGATTGTGTGACATTATCCATTTGATTGTTTGACCCTTGCATTTGTATTTGATAATTTGGCAAGGATGTATGTGATATAGGAATTTAAATTGGTACTAATTCCCTCTACAATGAGATATTAGGTTACGCATAGTTGACATTTTTAGCATCAGTGACACTGCCAATGGTAACATTCTTGTTTTCATTCCACCACTTAGGTTTATCATTGGAATTTTTGGTGGTGTTTGATTAATTTGGATCAGGAAGGATTCTTCTCTTGATTAATTTTTTCTCACATAAAATGCTTCATTCAATCAATTGTTTGGAATTTGGAGCAAGTTGTAGTTCTATAGTGTATGCCATATCTGGGACAAGGTTATCAAAAAAAATGACTATGAGATCATGTTCAGGAACATCATATGAGATTTTCTTAGCTATACTTCTCCATCTTTGCAATAATTTAGAGAAAGATTCTCCTTACTTTTGTTTGATATCACAGAGATCTTTAATGCTAACCTTGCGCTCTATGTTCTGATGGAAATGAGAAATGAATCATCCGGCTAATCCCCCTGAGATTTAATACCATGAGGTAGGTGAGAAAACCATTGCATTGTCGGGCCAAATAAACTCTGCGGGAATAATCTCATGAGATATGTCTCATTATGTGCTACCTCAATGCAAATGGAAAATAACTCTCTAATGTGTTCCATGGGATTGGTGTTTCCTCTGTATTTGTCAAATTTGGGTACTGCAAAGTGTGCAAAAAATGGAGGCATGATTAGCGATCAATCAAAAGGATAATGGTACAAGTCTTCTACAGTGTAGAACTTAGTCTTCCCTTGATTTTGGAAATTCAAGACCTAGTTTCATAGTGTTTAGATTTTAGTATCAGAAAGTCAATTTGGGACTGCGAGACATTTGTAACATTTGATCTTGATCTCGTACCTGTTATGAGACTCTATCTTTGAAATGGTTATGTTGGAATATATGACCTTCCATGAATTTGGTATTAATTTCTAGATGTATTTGTTTGACGTACATATGGAGTTGTGATTTGTTGTTGTTGTTGTTGTTGAAACAAAGATGTAACCCTTGGAGGATGTTGACTATAAGTAGGACTAACAGAGATTGGTCATGATTTTTGTGATGAGATAAATCTAAGCCCAGTGGGGATAGTTTGTGATGCAAATGGGTTGCAACTTGTTTGAGTAGTTGATGTTTTAGTTTGAGCACTTGTAACATTTTGGGTTGAAGATGAACCAGTCTAATTTGAAGAAATCATTTGTGCAGAAGATGCTTGTGATGTTACTGTCTGGGTTGATAGTTGAATAGACATTATCTGGGATATGACAGGATCCAATTGAGAGTTCCCAGTTATATTATAAACTGCTAATGGATTTTTCGGCCATATTATGGATATCTCATCAAACCCAGAAAGAATTTTAAATCCTTTTTCTAGAAGCATTTCTAAGAATATTTTAGGATTTATTTCCACTACAACATCTACAACTCGTGAAGAGTGATCATCTTGTTCTACATCTTCCAACTCTCCTTCTATGATATCTTGAAAAATAGTTGGTCCATGTGAGACATGTGAAGTTTCAGGAACATTTTTAGTGTACAAAGAGGGGTCCATATGTGTAAAAGGATCGGTTTATGATTCCTCTTCCCATGGAGGGAAAGGTTTGACATAAGGTTCCTTTGGTTGATTTATATCTTGTGACCTAGTAGTTGGTCCTCCATAGGGTGTAAAAGACATTGTGTTCTCCAGGATTTAACTAAACTGAGTGACATAAAACAAACAAAAGGGATAACCTCTCGAAGAGATTTTGAGCTCCTATTTAATAAGGGTAATTCTAAGAACAAACTTTGACTTCTCTTGATCTCAGAGATTGACGATGATAAGATATGATTTGGCTCTCATCTTAGATGAGACAATTCATTAAAAAGGAGTGATGAAACTGAGATAATGATATCAAGATAATCTAATCTGAACCATTGAATTATCAATTCTAAATAGAAACTGAAGTGAAAAAGATGGGTAATCCTAGATGTTTTAGATTTCACTGATTCTTTTTTATTTCCCAAAATGTACACGCTGACCTTTCACATGCACAAGAGAATTTTCCTAGGTTATGGACTAATAAAACGTAGTGTTCTGATAGAGGAACACAAACTATTTTAACAGGATAAGTGCACAAGTATTTTGATCAATTGTGGCAAACTTCTGTCAATTATGACAAAATGCAGGGTCAATTGCGGCAAACTTCTAGTGATTACGAAAAAAAAGAATCAATTATGGTAATAAACAATTTAAATGTGGAAAACTTATGTCAATTGCGGAAAACTTCTGGCAATTGGGGAAAAATTCTGGTAATTGTAGCAACATATGATAGTCTTGAAAATTGATTGCAATTTTGAATTTTTCTGATATAGTGACATCTAAAATAATGAGGTAATATGTTACTTGGAACAAAATTCTGTTGACACCCTAGACAATCAATGTGTTTGACTTGTTTGGTTTTTTAAGATGTTGGTTTTGCATTGAAAATGATCACATGAGAAAACACAATAGACACAATGTTTATAGATCCAATATTAATCAAATAGAAAAAAAACTCTATGGCTAGTAAGGACAATACCGCTGAGTCCCCACTTGGATAATATCCAGCTGCACTTATTCAACATGAATAGCTTAGAAGTTTGGTAGAAATGGATCCCCTCCATAGCACACACTTATCAGGCATACCAAACTTTGGATTCCATGGGACATCACTTCCAAAGGAGTTTCTATCTCTACGAGGAATGACAAGTATGTGGGGCATCTTAGTTGGTCTTCGACCTTCCATATCAGCAAGTAGATGGTTTTTTGGCAACTAAAAAACATTGGATCTTTAGTAATGGTATCCATTCAGGTGGATATACCCAAATGATATTCCCAATTAAGGGGGCTCTCGTAGTCCTTTCAAAAAAAGATGTTTTACGTCTTTCAATGAAGGATTTTAACGCATCACAAGGATACTAAAGGAGATTTTTGATGGCATAACAAAATCACACCTATTAATTGTGACATTAATGAAAATCACATATTTTATATAGTGGTTCAGAAGAGCTTGGATTTAGATTTTTACCACTTTGGTCATCCTTTGCTGTGAGCACCTCTTTTCCTACCAAAGGTCACCCTCTAAAAATACAAATCGATCATCGTTAACATTTTTCTGTTGCACCAACAACTATGAGAGCCAGTGGGAGAGGATAGTGTATGTTAAAAGTGGTACCACTCCACAGATGCACAAGCATGCGAGATACACAAGACATGTTCAGTTATTAAGCTTCAATTCAAGTGTGTATGATAAGCACATAGTTCTTTTTAAGAGCCCAAAATTGAAGTGTTCCTGAGCTTAAATAAGAAGGAAAGAAATGAAACAATAGAAAATAATTTTCTCTTTTATCTAGATTTGTCTTATTTTTTAGGCCATCCCCTCCTACGAGAAAACTGCTAAAGCAATGGGGTCTTTGACACGCGCATTTTCCTTTTTTTTCCCACAAGATAGAAAAGAGGACCATTGTTCAAAAAATGTGATTCAAAAATGCTTGGATTGCTAAGGGTGTCAATGCTTATAATTACCTTATATTTGGCTGAAAAATGTTTAAGGGAATCAATATACCGGTTGAAGGGTTTGATTTGATTTTCAGTTATGATTGCAAGAGATGCCCTTTGTTGTGTGTAATAATGAGAAATTCTTGTTTTGAGTTCTTTTCGTGACCTAAACCCTGAAGTGTGCCTGATTATCCTCTTTTCCATTTGTCATTTGTTCAATCCTACATAGAAACTGAGAAATCAGATTGAACAACTATTGAAAAGTGCAAAAAAGTATGAAACAAAGCAATTGCAAAATAATTTCTATGATTGTGAAAAAATTCTATTAGTTGTGAAATAATTTCTCCAAATGCATAATTTGGATATCAGTTACAGAATATAACATGAAATTGAGAAATACTTTTATCAGTTGCGAAATGCTACAGAAAACAGAGCTAAAAATAGAATAATCAATTGCAAAATACAAATGGCAATTGCAAAATTAAAAGAAATGATTGTGGTAATAAAGAAAACAATTGCAAAATTCTTTTGGCAATTGCGAAATTCTTTTATCAATTGTGAAATAACAGAAAATGCTCCTAAATAAATAAAGAAAATAGATAACAAAATCTTGGTCATACGACCGAGACCAAGGGATTCTGTTGATTTTCTACAAGCAACTATTGGGTTGTAAGTTCACATTAGGCTCACCAAAATGTATGGGGTCAAATTTGCACAAGCTCAAATAGTGGATTAATAGCACCAAACTAAACAAAGAATGAACTAATAATCAACATAAAGCCCCACAAACAACAAAAATGAAATCTAATCTATTGGAAACCAAATATGCAATTATGCGCAAACCAATAGTTGATTCAAGCCTTTGTTGCTTCTCTCTTCTCCTTTTGAAATGTTATTTTGATGGTGCTCAGAGTTGACACTTGGAAACATTTATGACTTGGGAGATTCGAGAAATTTATTAAATGATTGATGTTGAAGTTGATCATAATTAGCTCAAAAACCTGCATAAAGATTATACTCTCCAAAATCATGATTGTGCTCTCAAAACTCGTGATGATTCAAAAGGGGTTTAAAGAGGGTTTATATAGAGATTTTAGACTAATTGATGATTGAGATTGATCCTGTGAAAGCAGATTGAACAAATGAGATAATTAGAGATGGAGTGAAGAGGAAGAAATTTCTATTTTGAGGAGAAAAAATAAAGAAGACAATATAAATCAATTTGGAGAAAATTAGTTTCCAAAAAGTAGTTGATTTTTTTATTTAAAAGAATTACTTTCAATTTGAGGATTTAAAAAAATGATTTTATTGATTTAAAACTCTTTTTATTTTGAAAATTATTTTATTGATTAAAGCTCTTTTTTGAATTTTTTGAATTCTTTTATTGATTAAAGCTCTTTTTGTTTTTCATAATTCTTTTATTCCTCATGAAAATATTTTTCTTTGATTTTTGGAAGTTTTTAGAATTAAAAATTCAATTTAGAAGAAATCAAAATTAATTCTAAATTAAATGCAATTAGATAGAAATTAGTTAGAAATTAAATTAAATCAATTTTAGGTTATTAATTTAATTAAGAAGAAATAATTAACTAATTTAAATAATTATTGATAATTATTTAAACTATAGGGATTTAGAAATTGAATTTAATTAAGTGATAAAGACAAATTAATTAAGGTAAAATTAATTGAATAAAATTATTTATTTATTTAATATTAAGAAATGATAAAGTGATGAAAAGATTAGGACATAGAAAAATTAAGACGATTAATTAAATAATTAAAGAAGTATTTAATTAATGTAAGAATAATTAGTAGTTAAATGTGAACTCGCAAGTCTGTCCATTTTTGGGTGTCTATACTTATGAACTATGGTATGATCATATTACTACAGTGAAATACTTTAGATTTTTTGGAAGTAAATGCTATATTAAGAGAGATAAGGATATTGGAATGTTTGACCCTACAATTGATGAAGGAATATTTCTTGGATATTCTACAAAGAGAAAAGCATATAAATATTATAACCATAGACTGAAGAATATTGTTGAAAGTAAAAATGTTAGAGTTGATGAGAATGTGCAGAGATCATAAATAACTTGTTGGTACGACATAGCTGAAGAAGAAAATCAGATTCTAGAAGTGCAAAACTAGAACCAGGATGGATTGGGAAATCAGAAAAAACCTGTGAAAAATAAAGTAGATATTAACACTGAAGGGTCTTCTACAAAACCTACACAAAAAAATTTGTGGTATGCAAGGATTAATCATTATGAATATGTCATTATTGGTGATAAGGATAGAGGTGTTCAAACTAGAGGAATAATTGCTAGGGATGAAACATGTTGTTATCCAAATTTGAGCCTAAAGATATAAAAGAAGCTTGTAATGATGAGAGTTGGATGAAAGAAATGAGAGAAGAACTTAATCAGATTGAGAAGAATAAGACATGGATTCTTTTTCCCAGACCTATTGACAAAAACATGATCAGTACTAAATCGGTATTCAGAAACAAGTTGAATGAAGATGGTAAGGTGGTTTGGAACAAAGAAAGATTGGTATGAAAATAATATTCATAGATGGAATGTATTGACTTTACAAATACCTTTTTCTCTGTAGCTAGACTTGAAGCTCTTATATTACTTCTTGCATATGCAGCTTACAAAAAATTTAAAGTCTATCTGATGGATGTTAAGTCTACATTCTTAAATGGTGAACTAGAGGAAGATGTTTATATTGAGCAGCCTGATGGTTTTACTCTAACCGAGGAAGGAGATATGGTTTGTAAATTATAGAAATATTTGTATCGACTAAAGAAACCTCCTCGAGCCTAGTATGCCAAATTGGATAGGTATTTGACAAAGATTGGTTTCAACAATGGTATTGCAGATAGTAACTTATATTTTAGAATAATTGATGATAATATCTTGATTGTTGAAGTATTATTTGATGATATTATATCTGGTGGTAATGATGATTTGAGTAGAGGGTTTTCTGATGAAATTCAAAAGAAATTTGAGATGTCTATGATAGGTGAGATTATATTATTTGGATTGCAAATTACACAGTTGGATAAAGCAAATTTTTATTATATAGTCCAAGTATGTCAGAGCATTGTTGAAGAAATTTCGTATGGAAGATTAAAAACCAGTAGGAACTCCTATGGTTACTATTTGAAAGTTAACTAAGGATGATGATTCCCCTTGTGCTAATCAGACCTTATATAGATCTATGATCGGAGGATTGGAATAGCTACCTCATTCTAGACCAGACATATCAAATATTGTTGGAATTGTTGCAAGATTTCAAGTTGAACTGAATGAATCACATATGGTTGTTGTCAAGAGAATTTTCAGATACTTGAAAGGTATAGTTAACAATGGATTTTGGTATGGAAAATATGATGACCTTACTCTATGTGCATACACTAATGCTGATTGAGAAAGTAATGTGGATGACAGGAAAAGTACTAGTGGAGGTGCATTCTTTTTGGGTAAGAGACTAGTTTGTTGGACTAGTAAGAAGAAGGATTGTATTTCTCAATCTACTATTGAAGTTGAGTATGTTGTTGTTGTAATAAACTATAATCAAGTTGTTTGGATGAAGCAAATGCTAAAGGATATAAGGATAAACATTGATAAACCTATTGTTATTCACTGTGATAACTCCTTTGCTATAAATATCACAAAGAATCCTATGTTACATTCAAGGATAAAGTATATTTCTACTAAGTATCATGTCTTGAGGGATAAATTCAGTAAAAAGGAAGTGAAATTGGAATTTTTGTCTACTAAGGAACATATTATTGATATATTTACAAAGCCTTTGCCGAAGGATACATTTGTGTATCTCAGGGAAAATCTTGGGGTGATAGCCCCTCCTAATAAAAACTAATGATGCTGAGGATGGAATCAATCCAAAAAAAATATTAGAATATTTTTCACTGTATTGATGAGTTTGGGGAATACTCCTTAGGAGGAGAAGTCTTATTTTTATTGTGGTTTGATACTAAGATTTTCCTATTTTTTTTTCCTTTTGAGGCAAGTTCAATTGTTTTTTGATGTCTTTGGTCCTTTTCCATTGATGTCAAAGGGGGAGAGATTATGTTAAAAATAGAGGTGATTGTGCTTGGGAGATATTGTGTTGAAGTTGAATATTCAGAGGGATCAGGTGGATATTAATGTCTTTGTTCATTGATAAGTTTTTCCCTTCACATATTTTCATCAATGCCAAAGGGGGAGATTGTTGGAAGATCATTGAGCATGTCAGAGTTTGGTACTTGGGCGTGTTGACATTAATGTTTTTTCATTGATGTAAATATGTTAATTGTTGTTTCAAAGAGTGTATTCAGTATGTTCACTGAAGAATATTTTAGTTGTTCAGGTGATATGTTGAAGACCTTGAGTTGCGATAGTGAGGTATTGTTCCAACGTGTCTATAGTTGATCTATAGAGGTTCGTAGAAGTTTGGATGATTATTTGAGTGAGGTATGATCGAGTTGTTGGTTGTTGACACTACAATGTTCCTGTGTACATTAGATGAGTATTTGGTTCAGTGTGTCTTGGATTTGATGTTTCAAAGGTTGATAACCTAGTGTTTACATGGTGCCTTATCATTGTGTTTACAGATAGTGTTGTTCATGATTTAGAGTATGAAAAGATATCTTTTGTTGTGACAGAGTTCAGTATTTTAGTGTTCTTGTAGATCACAGATGAAGATGAGTTTGGATATCAGTCTTAATGGTATTCATGCTACTTATTGGTGTTCTTGGATCATGTGTTTATTGTGTTGTTGAACTGAATTGTTTGAGGTGATTGTATTTTTTTTGTTTTGGGTAGCGTGTTGGTGTTTCTTCATTTAGGTCTTAGTTGACTTAATGAAGTAACATTTTGTGATTCTTGATGATGCTTTTTTGACATGCTATAGTGTTCATGGTTGAATATTTGGGTCCTATCTAAGTCTTATTCGACTTGATGTGGATCACTTTGGAGATTGAGCATAATATTTATATCTTTTATTGTAATAGGTCTTAGTTGACCTAGTGGTTGATTATTCTTTGTAATCGGTAGAAATGAGAGATCATTTTGTAATTGTAGAGAGAGATAGAAGTGTGTGAATGTAAGGAGAATTGTTGATACTTTTATTCTTCATTTAAGGAAGATTTTTTACTTCATTGGAAATTTATTTCCATTGGAGATTCTATTTTTCAGTTTGGTTGTTATGGATTATATTTTCACCATGTTTTAATTGAAGATAGATTGGTGAACCTGACTGGGGGCTAGATCTATGATTGTATTGTGGGAAGTGAGC
Source organism: Thuja plicata (assembly GCA_018584345.1). Lineage (NCBI taxonomy): Eukaryota > Viridiplantae > Streptophyta > Pinopsida > Cupressales > Cupressaceae > Thuja > Thuja plicata. The sequence continues at coordinate 1,188,721 of MU223165.1, read as the reverse complement.
TTTGGGAAGTGAACCTATAGATTGAGATGTAAGAATGTGGTTTATTTGTTGGAAATATTATGATTGAGAGGGGGTGTGAATCAATACAAACAAGTAATGAACAAATTCAACCATTGATATGATTATATACATTAAAAACTTCCAAACTATAAAGAATATAACTGAAGTAAAAAAATAACAATAAACAATATCAAAAATCCACAACCTTAACACAAATAATGTTAAGTTTTTAGGATAGCTACAAATGTAATAGCACTCTATGTTGTATGTGTTTTCCCAATGCAACAATCTCTCTTTCATTTATATTGGGAATGAGGCTAGGAGAGACATGTCCCTTCATGGGACATGTCTATTCATTATTATTTATA
>MU223165.1:1175580-1186728 GCA_018584345.1 Thuja plicata | reverse complement strand
ATTGGTTATTATTCTCCCCCCATAATGTGCAATTCCCACTCTTATATCGTTGAACAATTCTCATGTCTTATTATGAAATGACTTGATTTCTCCAAGAGAGGTGACACTCTATAATTTATGCTTTATTTATAGAAAGAGACACCCTTCCTTGAATGTGTTCTTCTTTGTTAATGCTTGACCATGATCATAACAAATTAATATATCTCTTTAATAAAAGTCACTTTCAGGAATTTCACATAGACCCATACATATTCCATCATAACTTTTTAACTCTACATTTTATTTCCAATCGCTCCGGTAAAGATACTTCAAAATTTGATTTTCACCAACATATCCAAAATTTAGAAAACTCCAACGGTGGATTTGTGAGATATGGTCCCTGTACTAAGACCGTATTTTCTAAGATAAACACACATTTACCATCAACAAACTACTCTCTTACATTTGCAGTCTGGCTCTGATACCATGTTAAGTTTTTAGGATAGTTTCAAATGTAATAGCACTCTATGTTGTATGTGTTTTCCCAATGCAACAATCTCTCTTTCATTTATATTGGGAATGAGGCTAGGAGAGACATGTCCCTTCATGGGACATGTCTATTCATTATTATTTATAAGAAAGGACATGCCTCTTCCCATTAATTATAATTTAATCAATCTTATAATGTTTCATCAATCAATTATTAATAAAGAATAATTTAATAATTTAATATTGAATATTAAATTTCATATGATTAATAATAATATAACATACATAATATATTATTATTAATCAACATGTATTATATGTATTCTAATGATCATACGACTGAAGCTACAAACATTAACAAATAACACATCTATTTTTATGTGGAAACCCTTGTTAGAGGGAAGAATAACAATGGGGATGACACCCATAAGCCCAATACTGTAGTAAATAAGTTTTCCCTATAAGGAGCTACAAATACCCTTTGTGAGGGTTCATTGGTAAACACTAATTTATTTACTATATTTCAGTAAAGGTAGAAAAAAATAGACTGCTATTCGGTAAAGCTTAAGGAAAGGATAAAAAGTATAAACACCGAGTAGTATATATATGTTAGATTCACACAAGGCATACATCTTGTAGGACTGAAGATAACTAGATGTTTATATTTGTGGTATAACATTTTGGGTTGATTTATTGGATTTTTTTTTGATGCCACTGATTCACCCCCCCTCTCAGTTATTCTAACAATTGGTACAAATCTTGTGTGCTTAGAAAGAGAGTTTTAAGACTCAAGCTAAAGATCACAAGATGAGCATAAGGGATGTGCCTAAGTTGAAAAAGGAAAACTTTTGCATCATGGTAAAGAAGGATAGGACTCCACCTATCAACTATTGGAAATGATGTCACTCAATACTCAGATACTGAATTTGTTTTACCTACTGGACCTCTGACAATTGATCAATTGATCAATTGAGAGAAAAGCATGAACACAATTCTATGATGATAGAACTTGCTTCCTCACTCTCCAATGCTAAATTTGAAGATGTCAAATCATGCACCACTGCAAAAAAATGTGGGACAAATTGAAGCTAGTACATGGAGGAGATAAGAATGTTCTAAGAGCTAAGGTTGAAAGCCTAAGAGGAAGGTTTGATGACCTAAGAATGAAAGAAGGAGAAAACATCACTCAGTACAACTGCATAATCAAAGAGGTTGTTAATTCTATCTGAGGAGTAGGAGGTGTACTTGAAGAAGAAATAATGGTAAGTAAAATTATCAGAACCTTGCTTCCTATTTATGCTATGAAGAGTAGTAGAAAATAACAATGTTACTCTAGATAGTTTTATTGGTAGAATTATTTCATTTGAGATGAAAAACTTTGAAAACAATATCTTACCAACTATTGAGTCTGTATTCAAATCTTCTTTGAAAATAAGTAAATCAAGTCATAAACACACTATGAGAAATGATCGTGAAAGTGATAGTGATGACCAAGAAATTGATGAGATTGAAGCACTAATGGCTAAAAGATTGTAGAGAGGAAAAGGTAGATACAAAGGTAAATTACCATTGGTATGTTTTAATTGTAAAGATATTGGACACTTTGCTACTAGATGTCCTAAAAAAATAAAAGAAGACAGAAACAATGATAGATCATATGAAAAGAAGTTTGAAAGAGGTGATGATAGAGATTACCAAAGCAACTGACAATCTGATAGAAGAGGCAACCAAAACTACAAGGACAAAGGAAAGAAGGCTTGTTACCTAGCTGAGAACAAAGATGAGAATACTAACATAGAATATGATGAAGATATTGAGGTGGTATTTATTGCTATGAAGGATTATTCAGATGAAGAGGAAAGGTATGTTGAAACTGCACTCATATCTAAGGTTAGTAAGAATGATGTCTAGATTATTGATAGTGGTTGTACTCACCACATGACTGGAAATAAAGAAAAGTTTGAAACTTTTGAATATTATAATGGTGGATCAGTAAGACTGGGTAATGACTCACCTTGTCTGGTTGAAGGTAAAGGAACCATAATGTTGAACAATCTGATCAAATGTGAAAATGCATATTGGGTGAAAGGACTTAACTATAATTTATTGAGTGTTTTAAAGCTGAATAACATAGGACACTGAGTTGCATTTAAGAACAAAAAGGAAAAGATATTTAATGAATTAGGAAGGTTGATCGGAACTGGTGAATAGATAAAAGGTAACCTATTCTATCTTGATGATATTAATACCACTTGTTTAATGGCTAGAAACGAAGGCATATGGTTGTGGCATAAAAGGTTATGTCAATTCATTTTTGACAACATGGTTAGGATAAGCAATAAAAGGAAAGTAAGAGGCTTACCGAGCATGTCAAAGCCTGACCATGTCATGTGTAAAAATTGTCAAAAAGGTAAAATGACAAAGTCTACTTTCAAGAGAAAAACCTACACATCTAATGCTATTCTAGAGCTAGTCCATACTGACTTATGTGGACCAATGAGAACAAAGAGCTACTATGGTGATAGATACTTAATTCTATTTGTAGATGATTATTCTAGAATGATGACTGCTATGTTCTTAAAAGAGAAATCAGAAACATTCAAGATGTTTAAGTGGTATAAATCTATAGTGGTAAAAAAAGTGGAAAGGAACTAAAATGTTTAAGATCAGATAGAGGAGGATAATTTATTTCTGATGAATTCACTAACTTTTGTAATTAGCATGGAATTCAAAGACAGGTTTCTACACCACAACAAAATAGGATTGTTGAAAGAAGGAACAAATCCATTGTTGATTGTGCCAGAACATTGATGATTGAGAAAGGAATCACACAAAAATTCTGGAGAGAAGATATCAGTACTGCTGTCTACACATTAAATAGAGTTCAATTGAAGAAAGACACTGATAAGACACCTTATAAGCTATGGTATGGATACACACCCAATGTAAGTTACTTTAGAATTTTTGGAAGTCAATGTTATATTTTGAAAGATGATAGAAATGGAAAGCTTGAATCCAAAGGTGAAGAAGGAATATTTATAGGTTATTCTACCAAAAGCAAGGCTTATAAATGTCTTAACAAATCCTTTAACAAAATCATTGAAAGTGCAAATGTCAAAGTGGATGAATTTGCTGAGAAAATGATGAGGAAAGTAGAAAGGAACCAGAATACTAAAACATGTTTGTCTATAGTGAAGAACCTGACACTCTACCCGAGCAATAGTGTATCACACCAAAGCAACAAAACAATGCACCTGAGCATCAGGGTGCAAAAACTGAAAAATTAGGAAATTGCTCAAAATGATGTACCGAGTGATGGAGATCAAAATGAAGGTCAAGATGATGAATAGAATGAAGAACAAAGAGATGAACTAGTACTTTCCAAGTATTTCAAGAGATTCCATCCACAAAATCCATATCAGAGGAGACAAAAAGGCTGGAATGAGAACAAGTAAGTCACTGAACACTAGATGTTTGATTTGTGATTTTGAGCCTAAATCTGTCAATATTGCACTTGAGAATCAAGAATGGGTGTGCTATGAATGAAGAGATAGAGAAGATTGAGAAAAGTAGAACATGAATATTAGTACCTATACCGGATGACAAGAACGACATTGGTACTAAATGGATATTCAGAAACAAGCTAAATGAGAATGGAGAAGTCACAAGGAACAAAGCAAGATTAGTATGCAAAGGGTATGTATAAGAAGAAGGTATTGACTATGGAGAAACCTTTTCACCCATTTCTAGAATAGAATGAGTAATAAATCTACTTGCTTATGTTGCATTCAAAGGATTCATGGTATACCAAATGGATGTCAAATCTGCATTCCTAAATGGAATACTAGAAGAAGACGTATACATTGAACAACTAGAAGGGTTTGTTGATCCTAACAAGAGAAACATGGTTTGTAGACTACAAAAATCCTTGTATGGATTGAAACAAGAACCAAGAGCATGGTATGAAATACTTCACTGCTATCTCATAAGTATTAGATATGTAAGAATTAGTGATAACAGTAATATGTATTTAAAAGAAGATACTGATGATAACATTCTGATTGCTGAAATATTTGTTGATGATATAATATTTGGAGGTAATTATATATGTTATGCAAATAATTTTATGATGAAATGATAAAAGAGTTTGAGATTTCAATGTTTTGGGAGATCGAGTTCTTTCTTGGTCTACAGATTCTTCAACAGGATGCGGGAATCTACATCACACAATCCAAATACATCAAGGAAGTTTTGAAAATATTCAAGATGGAGGACTCCAAGCCTGTTGGAACACTTATGGAAATAGAATTCAAGCTGAAAAAGGAAGACATGTCAACCAAGGTAAATAAGACCCTATATAGATCTATAATTGGAAAAATCATGTATGTTATACATACTAGACCAGATATAACACATGCAGTTGGAATAGTTGCAAGATTCTCTGCTAATCCCAAGGAATCACACATTACTACTGTCAAAAGAATTCTGAGTTACCCAAAGAATACCAAAGACTATGGTATGTGGTATAAAAGAGAAGGCAAATTTGAGCTTCAAGTATATACATATGTAGATTGGGCTGGAAACATAGATGACAGAAATGGCACAACAGGAGGAGAATTCTTTATGGGTGATATACTTGTCACATGGATAAGTAAGAAGCAAGGATGTATCTCAAAATCTACTACAGAAGCAGAATATGTGGCTGCTGCTATAAATTGCTCTAACATTGCATGGACCAAACAATTATTGGAAGGTATGAATATGAAAATTCTTGAACTAGTGATTATCTATTGTGATAATACTAGTGCTATCAATATTTCAAAGAACCCTATGATGCATTCTAAGACAAAGCATATTGCTATCAAGTATCATTACTTAAGAGAAAAAGTGCAAGAGAAAGAGGTGATACTGAAATATGTTCAATCCAAGGAACAATTAGCGGACATATTCACAAAGCCACTACCAAAAAATACATTTTAGTACCTAAGGAAGAGACTAGGGATCAGACCCTTGTCTACTGGTCACTAAGCTGACTAGGAGATTGCATCAGCCTACACATAATTAGAAGACCATTGATGTTGATGCAAGCAAAGAGATGGACTACAAAGATATATCATTACACAACAAGGTACTTATCTGCACTCAACACTAGAGTTATTGTATTGTTGATGGAGAGGAAATTCAAGGAATATATTATAGAAAAGAGATATAATTTATCATTGTTGTCAAAGGGAGAGATGTACTTAATGACTATGGAGAGCTATACTTAGTGAATATGGAGAGAAGTATTCAATGAAATATATTGTTGTCAAAGGGAAAAGAGATATGAAATATCTATCATAATCATCCATAGGGAGAGGAAATAACTATCCATATAGGAACAGTCAAAGGGAGAGAAAACACCAGAGAAAGATTCAAAGAAACATCCATCTAAGGGAGAGAATTGGAAAAGTTAACACTGCATATCTATATAGTGAAGGGATTAAAGAATGAAGGTAAGTACTCTGAAAGAATCAAATCTAAGCTAGAAGAGATTACTGAGAGTTAGACATTTGTATTGGTTATATAAAAATAATTTTTTGATAGAGATTGATGAAATAACACTGATATATTTCATATTGTATTAGTAGTATGTAGTATATTTCCATCAATGCCAAAGGGAGGGGTTGATGAACTATAACTGATTGAATTTTTGAAGATGATAAAGTTGATGATCACCGAGCTATAGAAAGTAAATGCAAGACATTAAATCAGGTAATGTATTGTATTTTTATTGATGTCAACTTGATATGGTATGATTTCTCATACACATATTGTCACAACACTTAAATATCTGAAGAGAATTTTTTTTTGTCATCGGTAATCATATACACCGAGTGATAGTGAACCCCAAGCACAAAAGTTCACAGTGTTACCCCAGAAAGTGATACCCAATAAAGCATTATCAAGATAAATGCAGTTGTCACCGACCAGAACTAAAGTTGATTACCAAGCTATCTGCAATAGTCATCAAGCACAAATGTAGTGTTTACCGATGAGAACTGAAGTTAGGATATGAAAAAACAACTTAGCTGGTAGGAGATAATTATAGAGTTAACTATTTGATTACTTTGTTTTCATTGATAAGTTGAAATCTAAAGATAAGAAGGAGATTTAAAAGCATGTTTTATTCTAGAAAAAAAGGAAAGTTTTACGGATTAAAACTAAAGCGAGCATGACAAGATTTATAGATCAAGAAGTGATCAACGAAGAAAATAAGAAGGAAAATGAATAGTGAAATCATGTCTATATAAAGAGACATGTAATTCATCATCAAAGAGAGGAATGCTGAAGACAATTATGGTAAAGATAAGAAGTCTTCATATAGATCTGATCATACAAGCTGAAGAATAGAGCTAAGAATTATGTAAAAACTGAGCAACAGAGAAGCAACAACATTCACTGAGCAGAAAGAAGTGGAGTAAAGGAATTGAAGAGAACATTGATCAGAAAGGTATTATGAGCTTAAAATAGATATAAACATGTGCAAGATTAAGATGTATTTATGAATAGATCATATACTATTTCAATTTAACCATTGATTCAGAAAATCTCTTAACAGAGTAGGATTTAACCATCCTTTATATATTGAGATACATCCCAAGGAGTATCAAAAGGTTTTCATGTTTACAACATAGTAAATGCTAGGTCAAGTGATAAACTGTTAGTGATAAATCCTCTAACAAGGTCATACTTAACAGTGTGTTTGTAACCTTTAACAGGGTTGGCTCTTCACCGAGCTCACTTTAGAAGAGTGAAAAATTTGGGTTACCGGTCCCAAGTGGTTTTTCCCCAAACAGTGTTTCCATGTTAAAATTCCATGTGTCAAATGTGTATATGGTTCATTTCTTTGATGTTTTGCTTTACACATTACGAAAATAGGATTGATCGGTAAACACTGAGTTATTTACTGTATTTTGGTAAAAGTAGAAAAAAATAGACTGCTATTCGGTAAATCTTAAGGAAAGGATAAAAGTATAAACACTGAGCAGTATATACATGTTAGATTCACACAAGGCATACATCTTGTAGGACTAAAGATAACTAGAGGTTTAATATTTGTGGTATAAAGTTTTGGGTTGATTTATTGGATTAATTTTTTAGGCCACTGATTCATCCCCCCTGCTCTCAGTTATTCTAACATAAAATATGGTTTTACCAAAATAAAATGTTGGGAAATAAGGGGATAGGTGTCTAATTATGTATTTTAGAGTTTAAGAATACTCCTATTTCCACTTTATTTCATCAGGGGACTAATACTTGATTCAATTTCAAGCTAATAGATGTAGGCAAGAGCTAAATGCAAAGTGGTTTAGGAAGATACACCCCTTATTAGCATTTTTGATCTAATTTTTGTTATGATATCATGAATATGTAATTAAGATATGTAAAAAACATGAAATTGAGTAACTAACAACATAGATATAAAGATACATGTCTAACAAATAAGTATAAAAGATAGATCTAGAGAGGAAATTTAGAGAGGAACCTATCACCAAATTTTGGCTCAATACACTAGGGCTAATACCTCGACTAAGCCTTGACCGCCCCTTTTTGTTTCTCCTGTGAATCTGAGACTAAGCTTGAGGCATGTTTTTTTACAAACTATGTTGCACTTTGAAATTGTTGCTAGACTTATTATGTTGTAAGATAATTGAAGCAAAACACTCCATGTCAATGGAAATTTCAAAATCACACTTAGAAGAATTTAGAGTCTACGGTGTGTATGGTAGTCTAGGTTTCAAAAAATTAGTTGATGACCATATAAAATGTTTATGGGAAATCTGTTAGTATAAAACCTAAAGTATAATAATTATGGGGAAAGCTGAACAATCTCTTACTTTGTATATCTTAGCCCACTAGGTTGAATTAAGTCATTAGTATAATACCTGTGCTAAAGGACTAAGTCTTGGGAAAGCCTGATCGCTTGGACATATTTCCCCATAGCCTCAGTGGATAAAGAACAACCTTCTCTTTATAAATGTTATTTCTCTCACCTTCCTTGGAGTGAGTTCTACTTATCCTCACTTATGCTAGTGCACTACAACCTCGTGTGCCCTCCTTCCCTCCCTCAACTCTAGCGCTTTGCAGAATAACGAAATGAAATAAAATGAAACTGCCTCTGTTTATTTTAAGTTATATGCCCGTGTTAGTCGTAATTATGATGTCATCTCAAGTTTGTCATAATTTCAACCAACATGGGAATAGATTAAAAAAAATCAAAATTTTCTTTCTATAAACAAACCAAGCAAAACCATTTTAATGCTTTGTCAGAATGTTGGTTGATTTTATGGGTCAAATGTACTAGTGCCACCAGAACAAAGGCTCATTTCAAAGCCCAAATTACACTAAAATATGGTGTTAATTTAGGTTCTCTCTCTCTCTCTCTCTCTCTCTCTCTCTCTCTCTCTCTCTCTCTCTCTCTCCTTTTCTTATTATTACATTTAGTGTATGCCCTATGCAAAACACTGAAAGTAAAATATTGTATTGAATGCAACATTACATAATATTTTAACATATAAAGTGTGGGTGCCCTATTTGGTGTGCACCCTTTTAACTGCATTGGGATCCACCAAGCCTAAGGCTTGGATTTTCCATGGGCATCCAATCCAAAGGCTTGGAGATTCAAATAGGCCTGAGACATATTTTCCAAAAAACATACAAAAAAATTGCATTTTTTCATGTGTGCTCCCCGTCAGGTTTGCACGTGGTTCAACAACAACAAAATAAAATGACATGATGTTCTAGATCTCTCTGTTAGCTATGTAACCTTTTTTATTATTTTTGATTATGTTAATCTTTTCATCTCTAATTTCTTTTGTAAGTATGTTTTCTTTTTGTCAAAAACTAACATGTAGAATTTTGGGCTTAGATTTTAGATTGTTCGTCAAATTTTGAAACAAGTCACTCTTTTAGAAACTCAATTCCATTCTACACACTTTAAAAAAAGAAAGATTTTTTTTTTTTTTCGATTAGTTTTCAATAATTTCTAGGGGGAGTACACACAAATTTCATGTCCACTTTGAAAATTCATAAAAAATCATACATTCATAAAATAATTACTAGAAAAATCCAGGATAAACTACGTGGTGTTAGCTAACTTCTCACTAGAGTGATTAAAAATATTTAAAATTAAAATAACATTTTAGGGGGAGCACACCAGATGCTATGTTATGTTTTTTTGAAAAAAATAGGACCACTATTTATGATCCCCCTTTTTAAGGGCCTTAATCTCCACCATTTTCAAAACAAATTAGTAGTTTGAAAACTAGATTCAGAGTACTACAACTCTTGTTTTTGTAACATCTTGAAATTTTGAGTCTAACTATCTTCAATTTCTCATTGAAGTTAAGAGTTTACTGATTTTAGAAGAAAAAAAAGTGGCATCTTATACCCCATGTTTGGTCCCCCATCTTTGTGCACTTTCCCTAGGTTAACAAGTAAATCAATCCTAATGATGGAATTTGATATCTACTTAGTTGAGACAACATGTCTTTGAGTTGAGGTGTCATGCCCAACTATCTACCCATTGTTTGGAACCAACAATAGTCATGGACTCATGTATTCATTTATATATGATGCACAATTAAAAATTCATGTATAACTTTCATTAACTTCATATATTAGTACAAAGTTGTTTTTTATATAGAGTAGGTCCATTTGTCTAATTACTCATTTATTAGATATTAATCAATTATAGTACAATTTAATGGATGACAATGGTAAAAGAGATTTTAATTAACAGAAAATTCATAGATCCATACAATATTTTGTGCCAATAAGAGTATATAATATATCCAATAAAATAATACATGGAATATATCATATATAGTCATATAGGCTTCCTGAAATCCATATGGATATGAAATATCACATATTCATAATACAAAACATATGCCCAAAACTATCATGTTGGTATTCAATAAAGTCCCCTAATCTAGTCATTTTGCACGAGGGTAATAAAATAGATTATGAGTTTTCTTCAACTTTCGAGTGGATGGAGATGCATATGATGCATGATTTTTATGAGTGCACTCACTCATCCTCCTCTCTAGATAGTTTTGGAGCTCGAGATGATAAAATCACAAACATAGACATCAATATATAATATATATCAAAATTAAATTATAAAATGACATATAATAGAATAATCATGTATTGCAAAAAAAAATTCAATTATTCATCAACGAGAGGGGCACATTCATGATCTAGAGTAAAAATCCACCTCAACAAGATCAAGATAGCAATTAAACTACATACATGAGTATCATTAAAGTTTTTAATAAAGTCAATTAAAAGAACAAATAAAATTTACTAATCTTTTTCATACCACTGTCAAAGCTATAAATTTTTCTAATGTTGCAACAACACCATGATCTAATGAGGCACAAACACTAGGAGGAGTCTGTTAGGGATTTTTCTTGCATGAACTATACTGCTTGATATGCTTACTTGAACCTTGTTACCTCATGATTCTGACTCAGAGTTCAGAGGCAAGAAAAGCCTAATTGCTAAGGACTAAACAATATCCTTCTTCGTTTTTGAGTTCCACAACTACTCAGGCAGGTTTTACCTTGTAAGATGACTGATAACACAGTATTTGTTATTGTGGACACTGATTTGTCATGTATCTCTATTGAA
>MU223165.1:1068220-1159437 GCA_018584345.1 Thuja plicata | reverse complement strand
TTAAAGTACACATGTGAAGGATCTTGTAAGAAGGTGTAAGAGGGTGTAAGAGTTTTGGGCCAATGAGACACTTTTAGAAAGTGTAAGAAGGTGTCATCATGGGTGTAAGAAACCTTGTTGGCACCAACTAAGGAATTATGTGGAAAGTCAAATTTTTTGGAAATTTGCTCACACATGTGTGAGCAAATAATTAAGACTAATTGTTGTAGGAATTAAGAAATTGGCTTAATTAACCTTAGTTAATTAATAAATAGGTTTATTTGGTGAGAGTGATGTGAGATAGGGTAGGATCTAGGTTCAAATTAGCTTAATCTAAATTAATTTGGATTAATTATGGTTTAGTAGAATTTAGGTCATGTGAAGGAATAAATAAATTAAAAATTTATTTAAAGGGGATTAATGAGGGATAATGTATTATATAAGATTTAATACATTAAAAGGGATAGTATTTAAATTAAATTCAAATACTTAGGAGAATGAATCATATTTAATTAAATAAATTTAATTAAATAGATAGAAGAATATAACAAATATAATTAATTAAAATTAACTATAATGTTATGGGAATATTAATTAAATTAATATAAGGACAGTTTTGGACGTCTACATGTAAAACTATAAAATAAATGTGGGATACATTGGAAACTAACTATGGAGGTGATAAAAATGTACCGAGAGACAAATCTGAAAGCTTGAGAGGTAAGTTTGATGAAATGAGAATGCAAGATACTGAAACTATTGTTCAATAATATAGTCGAGTTAAGGAGGTTGTAAATTCTATTAGAGGAGGTAATGGAGATATTAGTGATACTGTTATTAGAAAAGTATTGAGAACCTTACTTCTGCCATATGTTCTTAGAGTATCTATTGTACAAGAATTAAGATGTACTCCTGGTAAAAACTTAACTCTGGAAGGTTTAGTGATGAACTATAACTAATTGAATGTTTGGAGATGTAAAGTTGATGATCATGCAAGGCATTAAATCAGTTAATGTATTGTATTGTCATTGATGTCAACTTGATATAATCTATATGATCATGGACATACTACCAAAGAATTCAAAAAACCAATGAATCAAGGCTATGATATCAGTAATGCATATAAGTCAAGTATTCACAAAGTGACTATATACACTAATTGAGTGCACACCGATGGACAAAGTAAAAGAGCAAAGTCACAGTGTTACCCGATAAAAAAATGCACAACATTACCGATGAGAAAAGTCACAGTGTTTCCCGACGAGAAAAGCATAGAGTAACTCGATGGAGAAAATTATAGTGTTGCCCGACAGACGGAGATCCTGAAGACAACTGAAGTCACACTGATGAAACAGTTAGTTATCACTGATGACTTACTAAAGTGTTGATCAACAGAACAGAGAGTTCATAAATGACAAAATGCTTAGTTGTCAAGAGCTATAAATAGACTTAACTGATACTTATCATTGTTTTAATCGACAAGATAAATTCAAGGATAAGTAAAGGATTTAAAGCTACTTTGTCTAGTTGGCAAGAACATCTCTACGAGATATAAATGGATTTTTGCTTTAAATCTAATTGGAAAAAATTGTGGATCATGCCAAGAATCAAGAAAGATAAGAAATGGTGAATCATGTCTATAAAGAGACAAACCCAATTCATTACTAATTGTGGGCTGAACAAGAGAAAAGAGAATAGATGTTGAAGAGAATCTGAAGGAGAAGAAAGTCTTCCTTCAGATCTGATCAACAAGTTGAGGAAAGAGCTAGATTCTGCAGACACCAACAAAGAGTGGAACAACATCACTGAGCATAACAGTGTGGAGAAAAGGTATTGAATTGATTATATTGATCAGAGAGGTAATGCACTTACAATAGATCTAAAAATATGCAATTCAAGTTGTTTAACCATTGAAGCATCAATTCTCTTAACTGAGAAGGACTTAAAATTCTTTTGTAACTGAGACACATCCCAAGGAGTATCAAAAATTTTGATCATAGAAAGTAGCATTGGATATGCCTGATACCTATTGACAGACCAAGTGAGTGTTTGATCAAGGATGGTAGCATTAGATGCCAGATACTAGGTGACAAACTATCTTTTAAATCCTCTAACAAGGTCACACATAATAGTGTGTTTAGTTGGATCTTAACCTAGCTCACTTCAGAAGAGTGAAAAAATGGGGTACTGGTCCTAGTGGTTTTTCCCTTAACAGGGTTTCCATGTTAAAAATCCATGTGTTATATGTTTATGTTTCATTACTTTATTGTTTTGCATTTCACATAAAGCTATTCTAGATTGATCGGTATACTCTAGCTATTTACTGTGTTTCATTAAATAGAAAGACTTCTTATTGGTAAACATATAGAAGAAGGTTTTACAAAGCATTCTGACAAGTAGTAATTGGTTATAAGAATTTCAAGGCATTCATCTTGTAGGAATGAATATAACTAGAGGCTTAAAAGTGGTAATAAGTTTTAAAGGGTTGATTTAAGGATTAATTTTGAGGCCACTAATTCACCGCCCCTCTTAGTTATTACTAACAATTGGTATCAGAGCTTGTGTGCTTAGAAGGAAGGTTTCAAAACCTAAGCTAAAGATCACAAGATGAAGAGATGAGATGTGCCCATGTTGAACAAAGACAACTTTGCTTTATGGAAAAGAAGAATAAGACTCCACTTATCAAGTATTGGAAATGATGTTACTCAATACTTAGATACTGAATATGTGTTGCCCACAAATGCACCCATAGTTAAACAAATGAGAGAGAAGCATGAAAACAACTACATGATGATAGAGCTTGCTTCCTCACTCTCTGATGCTGAATTTGAAGATGTTAAAACCTACAAGACTGCAAAGTAGATGTGGGACAAATTGATGCTTGTACATGGTGGCGACAAGAATTTTTTGAGAGCCAAGGCAAAAAGCCTTAGAGGAAAGTTTGATGATCTCAAAATGAAAGAAGGTGAAAACATCACAGAGTACAACACAAGAATCAAAGAGGTAGTCAATGCAATCTGAGGAGTTGAAGGTGTACTAGAAGAAGAAACAGTGGTAAGTAAAATTCTAAGAACCTTATTGTCTACTTATGCTATTAGAGTATCTGGCATACAAGAAATGATAGCAATAGAAAATAGAAATGTTACTCTAGACAGTTTGAATGGAAGACTGATTTCATTTGAGATGAACAATTTTTATAATAGTGTCTTACCAAACATAGAGTCTGCATTCAAATCTTCTTTGAGAATAAGTAAATCAAGTCATAAACACACTATGAGAAAAGATAGTGATAGTGATAGTGAAAGTGAAGAAAAAGATCTTGATGAAATTGAAGCACTTATGGCTAGAAGAATGCAGAGAGGAAAAGGTAAATACAAAGGTAAATTACCACTAATTTTTTTTAATTGTAAAGAGATTGGACACTTTACTGCAAGATATCCTAACAGAAGAAAAGATGACAAAAGTAATGACAGGCCATTTGAAAATAAGTATGACAAAGGTGATTACAGAAGCAACTGAAAATCAGAAAGAAGAGATACCAGAGACTACAAGGACAAAGGAAAGAAGGCCTGTTACCTATAAAAATGCAAAGATGATGATACTAACATTGAATCTAATGAAGACATCAAGATGTTGTTTGTGGCAGTAAACAATGATTCAGATGATGATGAAGAAAGGTATGTAGAAACTGCACTCATATCTAAAGTTAGTAAAAATTATGTCTGGATCATAGATAGTGGATACACTCACCATATGACTGGTGACAAGAAAAAGTTTGAGACTTTTGAATACTATAATGGTGGATCAGTAAGAATGGGTAATGACACACCTTGTCCAGTTGAAGGTAGAGGAATTATAATGTTGAATAACCTGATAAAATGTGAAAATGCTTATTGGTTGAAAGGATTTAATTATAATCTATTGAGTGTTTCTCAATATTTAGGTCACAGAGTAGCATTTGAAAATAAGAATTCAAAGATCTTCAATGAATCAGGAAACCTAATTGGAACCGGTGAGCAGACAAAAGGTAACTTATTCTATCTGAATGATACTGACACCACTTGCTTAATGGCTAGGAATGAAGACATATGGTTGTGGCACAAAATATTGTGTCATGTGAACTTTGAAAACATGATAAAAATAAGCAAAAAGAGAAATGTAAGAGGCTACCGACGATGACTAAGCCCAATAATATCATATGTAAGAACTGTCAAAAAGTTAAGATGACTAAGTCTAGTTTCAAAAGAAAAACCCATACATCTGATGCCATTCTAGAATTAGTCCATACTGATTTATGTGGACCTATGAAGACAAAGAGTTATTATGGTGATAGATATTTTATTCTCTTTGTTGATGATTACTCTAGAATGATGATAGTGATGTTTCTAATTTAGATAAATCTAAAGCATTCAAGATATTTAAATGGTACAAAGAAATGGTTAAAAAACAAAGTGGTAAAGAATTGAAATGCTTAAGATCAGATAGAGGAGGGGGATTTATTTCAGATCAATCCACTAACTTTTGTAATGAGCATGGAATCAAAAGACAGGTCTCTGCACCGAGAACACCATAGCAAAATGGAATTGTTGAAAGAAGGAACAGATCCATAGTTGATTGTGCAAGGACACTGATGATAGAGAAAGGCATCACCAAAATATTCTAGAGGGAAGATGTCAATACTGTTGTTTACACATTGAACAGAGTACAATTGAAGAAATACACCAAGAAGACACCTTATGATCTTTGGTATGGATACACACCTAGTGTAAGTTACTTCAAAAATTTTGTCAGTCAATGTTATATCTTAAAAGATGATAGAAATGGAAAACTTGAATCCAAGAGTGATGAAGGAATATTTCTAGGGTATTCCACCAAGAGAAAGCCTTATAAATGTCTCAATAAAGCCTGTAACAAAATTGTTGAAAGTGCAAATGTAAAAATAGATGAATTTGTAGAGAAGAATGAAAAGGAAAGCACAAAAGAACCAAAGGACTACAACAAGTTTGTTTAAAATGAAGAACCTAACACTCTACCTAACCAACAATGTAGAGCTCCTGAGAAATAGATCATTGCACCCGAAAATCAGGTTGCAAATATCGACGATTAGGATATTGCTCAAGATGATGTATCAAGTGATGGAGAACAAAATCAAGGATAGAATGATAATCAAGATGATAGATAAAGATATGATAGACAAAGATCTAAACCTGTACTTGCCAAATATGTCAGAAGGAACCATCCACAGAACCAGATCATTGGAGATAAGAAGGCTAGTATGAGAACTAGAAGTAAGTCTCTAAATACAAGATGTCTTATTTGTGATTATGAGCCAAAATATGTCAATGATGCACTTGATAATGATGAATGGATAAGTGCTATGAATGAAGAGATCGAGAAGATAGAGAAAAAAAAAGACATGGACACTTGTAATGAGACCAGATGACAAAAATGTCATTGGTACAAAATGGATATTCAGGAATAAACTAAATGAGAATGGAGAAGTCACCTAAAATAAAGCGAGACTAGTATGCAAGGGGTATGCACAAGAAGAAGGAATTGACTATGGATAGACCTTTGCACCCATTGCTAGGCTAGAGGGGGTAAGAATATTACTTGCTTATGCTACATGTAAAGGATTCAAGGTATACCAAATGGATGTCAAGTCTACATTCCTAAATGGAATACTTGAAGAAAAGGTATGCATTGAACAACCAGAAGGGTTTGTTGATCCAGACAAGAGAGACATGGTATGTAGACTACACAAAGCCTTGTATCGATTGAAACAAGCACCCTGAGCTTGGTATGAAATACTTAATTCCTATCTTATAAGTATTGGATTTGTAAGGACTAGTGAAAATAGTAATCTTTACTTGAAGGAAGATACTGATGCTAAAATTTTGATTGTTGAGATATTTGTTGACGACATCATATTTGGAGGCAATGATATGCTATGCAAATCATTTACAAATGAAATTAGCAAAGAGTTGTAGATGTAACAAGATGAAGGTATTTTCATTACACAATCTAAATACATAAAAGAAGTACTAAAAATATTCAAGATGGAAGAGTCCAAACTTGTTAGAACACTGATGGCAACTAGATGTAGGATAACAAAGGAGGAAAAGTCATTAGAGGTAAATTAGACCTTGTACAGATCTATGATTGGAAAAATCATGTATGTTGTACATACTAGACCAGATATTGCACATGCAGTAGGAATAGTTGCAATATTTTCTACTAATCCCAGGGAATCACATATGACTGCTGTGAAAACAATTCTAAGATATCTAAATAATATCGAGGAATATGGCTTATGGTATAGAAGAGAAGGAAAATTTGAACTTAAGGTCTTTATCAACACTGATTGGGCTAGAAATATTGATGACTAGAAGAGCACAACTAAAGGATCATTCTTTATGGGCGATTGACTTGTTGCATGGATCAGAAAGAAGCAAGGATACATCTCTCAATCTACCACAGAAGTAGAGTATGTTGTTGTTGTTGCAAACTGCTCAAATATTGCATGGATCAAACAATTAATGGAAGGTATGCATATGAAAATTCTTGAACCAGTAATTATCTATTGTGATAATACATGTGCAATAAACATTTCCAAGAATCTAGTGATGCATGCTAAAACAAAGCATATTTCCATCAAGTATCATTATTTAAGAGAACAATTTCAAGAAAAGGAGGTGATACTTGAGTATGTGCAATCAAAGGAACAATTAGCCAATATCTTCACCAAGCCACTACCCAAAGATGCATTTGAGTACTTGAGAAAGAGACTAGGGGTCAGACCCTTGTCTACTGGTCAGTAAAATGACTAGAAGGTTGCATCAACCTACATATTATCAGAATATCATTCATGTTGATGCAGGAAGAAAAATGGACTTCAAAGATAAATCTATACACAACAAGGTATTTATCTACTCTGAGCACCAAAGTTATTGTATTTCTGATGGATTGGAAATTCAAGGATTATATTATGGATAGAAAGAGTTTTTTTGGCATTACTGTCAAAACTATTTGTTTGGCATTGATGTTAAAGGGAGAGATTATATCTATTATCACTTCAGGGAGAGATATTATCAATTCAAGGAGAGATTATATCCATGGGAGAGATTATATATCAAGGAGAGATTATATCCATCACAATTATCCAGAGGGAGAGATGTAACAAGAAAGGGAGAGTACATATAAAGGAAGAGAATTGTTGAAAAGAAACATCAAAAGTAAAGAGAATAGTCAAAGGGAGAGAGTTTGACACGGGAGAAAAACACATCACATCAAAGAAAGAAAGATTCTACATCTATCCAGTGAAGGGATTGAAGACACAGAGAAAGCTGCAAGAATCAAATCTAAGCTTATTTGAGCTTACCAAGGACAAGATATTTGTATCGGTTATAGTACATAAGATTGGTAGTTTGATGAACTTCAAATGTTATATTTCATATTGTACTAGTAATAATATAGTGTGATAATGTAGTGTGTTGCCATCAATGCCAAAGGGAGAGATTGATGAACTATAACTGATTTAATGTTTGCAGATGTTAAGTTGATGATCATGCAAGGCGTTAAATAAGTTAATTTATTGTATTGTCATTGATGTCAACTTGATATAATCTATATGATCATGGACATACTTCCAAAGAATTCAAATAACTGATGAATCAAGGCTATGCTATCAATAATGCATATAAGTCAAGTATTCACAAAGTGAATGTATACATCGATAGAGTGCACACCAACGGGCAGAGTAAAAGAGAAAAGTCACAGTGTTACCTAACGAGAGAAAATGCACAACATTACCGATGAGTGAAGTCATAGTGTTTCCCAACAAGCAAAGCATAGAGTAACCCGATGGATAGAATTACAGTGTTGCCCGATGGATGGAGATCCCAAAGACAACTGAAGTCACACCGATGGAACAGTCAGTTACCACCAATGACTAACTGAAGTGTTGACTGAAAGAATAGAGAGTTCAGAAGCAACCAAATGCTTAGTTGTCAAGAGCTATAAATAGACTTAACTGATACTTATCATCATTTTAATCGACAAGATAAAGCCAAGGATAAGTAAAGGATTTAAAGCTCCTTTTTCTTGTTGGAAAGAAGATCT
This sequence comes from Thuja plicata, assembly GCA_018584345.1. Classification (NCBI taxonomy): domain Eukaryota; kingdom Viridiplantae; phylum Streptophyta; class Pinopsida; order Cupressales; family Cupressaceae; genus Thuja; species Thuja plicata. Next base: position 1,151,337 of record MU223165.1, on the reverse strand, counting down.
CTACAAGATAAAACTAGATTTTTTCTTTAAATCTAATTGGAAAATTTTTTGGATCACACCAAGAATCAAGAAAACCAATAAACAGTGAATCATTTCTATAAAGAGACAAACCCAATTCATTACAAATTGTGGGGTGAACAAGAGAAAAGAGAATAGATGTTGAAGAGAATCTGAAGGAGAAGAAAGTCTTCATTCAGACCTAATCAACAAGCTAAGGAAAGAGCTAGATTCTGCAGACACCAGTGAATAGTGGAACAACATCACAGAGAAGAACAGTGTGGAGAAAAGGTATTGAATTTATTATATTGATCAGAGAGGTAATGCACTTACAATAGATCTAAAAATCTACAATTCAAGTTGTATGTGTGAATAAATCACTTTAATGTTTTAGTTTAACCATTGAAGCATCAAGTTTCTTAACCAAGGACTTAAAAGTCTTTTGTAATTGAGATACATCCCAAGGAGTATAAAAAACTTTGATCATAGAAAGTAGCATTGGATATGCCCAATACCTATTGATAGGCCAAGTGAGTGTTTGATCAAGGATGGTAGCATTAGATGCTAGATACTAGGTGACAAACTATCTTTTAAATCATCTAACACGGTCACACCTAACAGTGTGTTTGTAACCTTTAACATGGTTGGATCTTAACCAAGCCTACTTTAGAAGAGTGAAAATTTGGGGTACCAGTCCCAATGGTTTTTCTCTTAATAGGGTTTCCATGTTAAAAATCCATGTGTTATGTGTTTATGTTTCATGACTTTATTGTTTTGCATTTCACATAAAGCTATTATGGATTGATTGGTGTACTCTATCTATTTACTGTGTTTGAATAAATAGAAATATTTCTTATAGGTAAACGTACAGAAGAAGGTTTTACAAAGCATTCCAACAAGTAGTAATTGGTTATAAGTATTTCAAGGCATTCATCTTGTAGGACTAAATATAACTAGAGGCTTAAAAGTGGTAATAAGTTTTAAAGGGTTGATTTAAGGATTAATTTTGAGGCCACTAATTCACCCCCCCCCCTCTTAGTTATTACTAACATTTAGTTGGTAGACTTACTGCTTTTGAGTTATCAAATTTAGATAATTTCACTCCTCACCATGTTGATTCTGCATTTAAATCACAATTGACTCTTCACAAATCAAAGAAAGGAAAAGAAAGATATGTGAATAGTGATAGTGACACTTCTAATGAAGATATTGATGAACTTGAAACACTTATGGCTAGAAGACTACCGATAGGAAAAGGAAAATTCAAAGGTAAAATTCCTATAATCTGTTTATCATGTAACAAAGTTGGCCATATTGCAGCAAGATGTCCTAACAAGAATGACAAGTATGAGAGAAGAGAAAGAAAGTACAAAGACAAAAGGGATGACATGTAATGCCCCACTAGGCAACCCAGGAGAAACTAACCTAGACATGAAACTAATTTAACAGGATAATTTTTTTTAAAATGTTTACAAACAAGGATGATAACAATGCGGAAGCAATATAATGAAATGCAAGATATACACATAAATACAACTTGAACATAGGTTACAAATATTGAGGGTTACTTGATGTAGAATTACTTAAGAAAACTAATCTACAAAGAACAAATAAAAAGAACTAACATAAATGATACATCAACTAAATCATAATATACATCTCATATAATAAGACCACATATACAACTAATACCCAAGGTATAAAAAATAATTAGCATCCACTGAACAAGTCACAAGATATGCAATAATGAATAACAATACAACACATCCTCTGAAAGGATGTCAACCAATATATAGATATGGTACAAGTATACAACTCATGAAACTAAACAAGTCTCCAGAAGAATCATAAGGTAGAACTACAACAAGGATCATCCAAGCATGAAGAAGAATTTTGGATCTCAAATGGTAAAAGAATCACTACCACCCGACCTCATGGAACCAAAGGTCCACTCCCACTGTGCTAAGGAGATAACATCACACCCACTCATACAGGTATAAAAAAAGAAGGTAACATCAAAGGTATACAAGACATCACAAAGGAACACATAAGAAGATTCTAGAAGGTCTCTAGAACACAATAAGGAATATACACAATACCAGAGGCATCTAACACACGAAGGAAAACTTAAGCTACATATAGGGAACTGTCATCATATAAGTCTAACCTTGAGTTACCCTAGTAGTCCTCCCTGGACCCTGGCCCCCAAGTGACTCTATGTAGCTCAGTAATCCTTTCATGAAGACAAGGATTCTAACTCCCATCCTATCTTGTAATAGAACTCAAGGCATGGGTAGAGACTCAAACATCTTTTTAATTCATTTTAAAACCCCATTAATAATTTATTTTTCCACTTATTAAGAGACTTTCCAATGAGTTACCCTAGTAACCACTTAGGGCCCTGGCCCCCATTGCAAGCTACTTCCCCTCTACACTCTCAGTTAACCTACCTAGGCTCAAAAGATCCTCAAGACATACCGAAGGTAAAACATAGACCTCAAATATGGTTCTTTCCCACACATGAACTATTGGTACAACTGTAACCACATAAGATACCCCCAAAAGATCACATAAATTTGAGCTTTACTGAACAAGGGTGGGTAAAATAAATTGAACCAATATGACATCATATAGTACAATGGAATAGAGACACATGGATCAACAGAAAATCATGACCCAAGCCTCTAGTACAACCTCTATAAGCCAACGTAGTTTTACCAAAAAGTCAAAAGTACCAATACAATACACCACTCACAAATCATCATAAATAAATTTGATCAAATCAATTAATTTTACTTAGTTAATTTGGTCTACAATAATTGATTAAATTAAATACACTTTTTAAATTATTTAGTTAACAAAAAAATTTAGAACCTTGAAAAATAAACATGTTAAATAACCATTTATCACTAGTACATTTGAGGCCAAATTTCAATGGCTATCTATTAGAATTGCAATGCCTATTTGTCGACCATTTGACACATGCATCTATCAGGGTTATTGCATTGGAAATTTCAATGGAAGTGGTAACCATCGGTATTCCAACCGATACATCCGTCAGAAATCACCACACTAATAGTAACTTACTATGTCATTTCTTACAGTTCATCTATCATAATGTTGATGGAACGTGTGGACTCTCCGATAGACATATTTTCAGAAAATAGATTCTCTCCGACATTAAACCTATCAGAATATCGATGGATATGTAGTGACTATCCGACAAGAAAACCCGTCAAACGTATAGCAGTCTCATCGAACAGTTCTATCAAAAATAGAGTTTGTCTAATGTTATACCTATCGGAAGGGCGATGAAGATGTAGTGACTTTATGACATGACAACCCATCATACATATAGAACTATCATTGAACATAGCTATTGAAACTTGAATCTATCCGATGTTAAACCTGTTGGAATGTTGATGGCATGCAATGACTTTCTGATAGGAAGGCCCATTGTATGAATAACACTGTTGTCAGAGTAGATGTCATAAGTGTCAAAATAGAGATGGCCTAGCACACTAAAGATAAAAAAGCTCAAGAGACCTTCATAGAGAGTCTCCTTCTTTGGTCCATATTACTAAAAATTTTTTTTATGTTTCATTAGCTCATCAAATGCGGGGGTTATTTTCATGATAACATATTATTTAAGTTGGGGTTGCATGAATTTATTTACTTTGCGCACTTGTACACTAAAAGGATAGCAATAAAGAAACACCTCCTCCCATGGCCTACATTTCTCAGGCCATGGGAGGGGATGCTTCATTCTCATTGTCCTTGTAGTCTACAAGTGCATGAAGTGGATAAATTCATGCAATGTCAACTTAAATAATGTATGTTATCCATGAAAATAGCATCTATTAAATTATTTACCCGCATTTGATGAGCTAACCAAATATAAAAAGTTTCCTCAATCATATGGACCAAAAATGGAGACCAATAATTATGGTCTCTTGAGCTCTACTATCTTTAGTCTTGATTCTGAGAAGAGGTATGAGTGGAGGCCAAAGAAGGAATATTTGTGAAGGTTTTATAGAAGTAGGTTACTAAATCATCATCTTTGCACTAACACTCAATCTAGAAACCCTTGTGCTCACTTTTGTCCCACCTCATCTCAGTAAAGAATATATTCTCTAGAATTTTAGACATGTAGAAAATATCCACAAATATCCCTTCTGGCCTCTACTAAATATACATCTTCTCATAATCTTAAAACTCTGGATCATTGATTCTCATCAATGTACAAATAAAATAGAAAGACTCAAAGCATGAAATATAAGAAAATATTAAGAAACAATTCAAATAAAATAAATAAGATTATATCCTACACTTATCAATTTTCTAAAAACAAGTTCAAACAGTTAAGTTACCTATATTTGTATATTTGAAATGATAAACAACTATTAAAAAATGACCTTTAACTATTTGAGAATGGCGATGACAAACCCATATGTACAAACAATTTCATAATGAAATCTATGACAGAAGTTTTGCATGACATTTTTTTGACACATGAAGATAGGATACATATAATAATGAAGCAAGATTGAAATTTTGAGAATTGAGGAAGGAAACCTATTTATTAGGTAAGAAGCTATTGCAAAAATTGAGGAAGGAAATCTATTCATTAGGTAAGAAGCTATAATCCAAAGGTATTGTTAAACTTGTTGGTTGGCTGTCCAAAGAAAGATTTGTTCTGATGGTAGTGTTGAGAAGCACAAGGGAATTGATTATGATAGGTTTCTTTTATGATTGGTAAGCTTTGGCATCCAGGTGATTCTTATTGTCAATTGTGACAACTATTTACCTTGAAATTGAGCAAACAGATGTGAAGAAAACTTTCATGGTGATTTGGAGAATCAAACCTAAAACTTGTCAGAGGTACATAATGGGATGCCATTTATTGTTACAATGGGATTAGATACCTATAGTTGAAACTATTGCAGTCCACACATTAGTTAATTGGGTCACTCCTTAAGGGCGTAGTTAAACTTAATATAAACAAAAGATGGTTCTAGTTGTCACACATTTAACAACTCTAATGATAATTAAAAGATAATTAATATAAATTGTCAATTAATAATTGAATACAAATATGATCAAATGACAACTAACAAATATTTAATATCAATTTCCAATTAATTACATCAAGGAATTTATTATTTGAAAAAGAGGACATGATTGTTTCATCTAACCAATCTTGCATAGAGAAGAAGGGCCATCAGAACAATCTAACGCGTTCATTCTTTCCATCTAATTTTCTAACATTGAAGTTGATCTCCCCATGGACTTTAGAGGTTTCAAACTAGTGATGTACAGGATAATTTCCCTATCTATCCCCAACAAAATCTTCTCCCTTTATTTTTCCCCTATGGAGACCACGAAGGCACTGGTTACATTTCATTCAACTTCCTATTGCTTATATTAAGTGTAGATTATTATCACATCTTTTAGCAAGAGCGTTGATCACAATGTTCCATAAACAATGATTAAAAATAAAAATTAATCATAATAATTATCTGGAGTAATGCCAAAAGGAAAGCAAATTTTCTATCAGAATTGTATGAGGTGGCACAACATGGACACTCTTTTCTTTGGAAAATGTCCAAATCTACATGAAGTGAATAGGAGGCATTGATTAAGGACAAACTCTTGAAATAAACATCAAGTTTTTGAAGGTACATGTTATTCTAATATGAAACCTTCCAACTGTACACATCTTGATGTAGATTGGAAAATGAAGTACTAAGGACAACATATGTAATTATCAAACAAAGGATACTGAATGTGAATCATCATATTTCAAATGCTATGAAAGGTGTTGTATCGACCATCTGAGAAAGAAACATTTATTACGAAAAGAGAGATGACCACTATAATAGATTAGGGAGAGAAGGCCATCAAGATAGTGATCAAATTAGAAAGTTACAATGAGCACATTCCTGCTAAATTTTTTAGCAAAGTTTACTTGTGAGTAAGGGGTAACCCAATGTTTTCAAAAATCATGTGGAGGACAATCAAAAGTACATTGATTTTTTACAAAATCAAATTTAAGTGAAAAATATTTAATGGAGGATACAATTGTTATGTATGAGATTGAAAATATAGAGTACATTTGCAAAAAACAATCAATGGAGTCAATTGTGGTCACTGCATTCATTATGAAACAGTAAGCACAAGGTGAGGTTAGACATAACATGAATCTTAAAAATGTAATTAAGCTCATCATTATTGAAGACAATGGTCAAAATGGGTGAGATATCCATTCATAGTTCAACATTAGGAGAATCAGACATGTCTCACAAAACCTGTCAAGAGAAGTCACTATTAAGATGATACAATTAGAAGCTTCAGATGCAAAGTGTGATCAATCTAGAAGTACAGTTTTTGTAAACAACATCTTCATTCAAAAGGACAACTTCATATTATGTAGTGTTATTGTAATTTTACATTGTGATAGCTATAATAAAAGGTTCAAAGTTATGATTCCACCAAGCGATCTAAAAGAAAGTTTCAGGTGTATGTAAGGCTTTTGTATATAAGAGAAAGGCTTGCAATTAATGAAAGTAGTCATGAGAGGTTGTTTTAAAGAGAAAGAATGGTTACAAGGTCTACAGGAGGAGCATAATGGTCACTTCAAGGGATATATATTATACATCATTTGCATGAATTATGACCTTGAATCCATTTTTAATATCGTTAATCAACAATGCAAGAGGGACAATCATTTGCATCTATTTTGATAGTCAGTTACGTCTACACCGGCCAGTTATAAACATTCTGAAAGTTCTTAAGAAAGGAAGAGCATGGTTTCATAAAGGAAAAATGTGCATATCCAATGGAAAAAAAAATGATGTTATAGAGTGATGTGATATTTAGAAGGAAAGCTACTAGATATTTACAACAAAGGTTGAATCCTTAAGCAACCATGTCAAAGAGCAGTGAAAGTATACAAAGTAAAGACTAATTATTTGATTATTTGTTTCATTATAGGAAGATAGTAATCATATGAATCAAAATAAAAAGGTAAATTATGATAAATTAAATGTCATGGAATGGTGATCACAATAATTTTGAAAAAAATCTTTATATGGAGAAGGACAATGTGAAATAGACTAGTCTAATTTTTTCTATCTTCTAAATTTATGATGAAACTGTTAAGGAAAAGAATGAACATAGTAAAAGAGTCTACCATTATCAAGTGTATCAAATTCATGAAGAAGCACATCAATTATAAGTAGCATGAATAGTAGATCATTCCATGGATAGATATTCATTCAGAGACATTCAGATCAAACAAAGCATGAAGCAAAAGTAATGTAGTGGAGTACAAGTATAAAAGCATCAATTACTAATCCAAAAGTAATTTTGTAGCGAGAAATATCATAACAACAATCATGAATCATATTCAATGAAGAGAAAAAACTATAAGGGAGGTAATGGACATTCAGATCACTAGTATCAAAAACTTCCAATTCGGTAAAATGGATTTAAAACGGCTATCATATGGATGTTTCACATGAGAAATATTCAAGGGGATTATTTTATTGAGAAAATAGAGTTACTCTACAGAGTTACTATGTAATGAAATCCACAGTTTACAAAAAGCATTGGTTTCAAATTCAAGAAAAGAATTATTTTCAAACCAGAGACATTATAGTTTCAAAGCATGTGCATACATGAAAGAGGTCATTTTTCATGGGGCAAACTACAGTTTGAGAAAGATCTTGTGACAAATAGCTCTTTCTTTCATTTTAGATTGTTTCTTTAAGGAGGATGTGTTATTGTTTTAAGTGCATTGAAATAGTCATAGGACAATAGGAATAAACCAATGAAAAAAATATACATCATAGGAGAATAAATCATGTGGTTGTAGCAATAGCAATAGAGAATACATTAGTTGACGAGTGAAAATGCAGTGTGACAAAATATCAACAAGTAAATAAATCAATATTTCTAATAAGATAAAACCAAAAGTGCAGCCAATAATGTTCACTTGAGAATATTACAATAGTGAATAGTGTTATTGACATAGGGTGAGTATTTATAGTATGTATACAACCCAGGGATATAGGTTATGGAGTAGTCTAGATTTATATTTAACCTAGAGAAATGTTAATTAGAAATATGAAGGGTACAAATGCAATGGATTTCTCACAAGGTCAAGAGCCCCAATATTACAAGGTGAGTTTCTTGAACTACATCAAGGTCAAACTCAATAGCAAATGGAGCATCATTGTTGTTTTTGGAAAAAAAATCAGTGCTATCAAAGGCATGAGAAAGAGCTAATATCAAGTTTTATGGGTCAAGACAATGGATACAATCAACATCCACAAGAAAAAAGAAGCCTATGGGACAGTAAACCCTATTGTTTATGCATTGTGAAGTGCCGATCTTCTGCATTTTAGTTTAATAGTGAGCCCTCCAAATCTCTTGAACCATTCTTTGCTAGATAAATATTGAAAAGAAGCTGCTATTAAACCATTTATGATCCAACAAGCCTTGCAACAATCCAACAAGCCTACAAAAATTTTAGTGCTCTCTTGAATATGATGATAGAGAGAAAGATCAAAAGGCTGAGAAAAAAAAAGAGAAACAAAATAATCAAACAAAAGATAAAATCCTAAACTTATGTTGACAGTGCAAAACATTTACATAATAAAGAGTCTAAATAACTCACCATTGATGTCATTCAATGTAGATAAATCCACATCTTTTGCCCCTTCCTCATACACATGCTCTATTGGAAAAGAAGGGCCAAAAACCCTATCTGCACAACAAATTTACTATTTCATCACATACAAAGAACAGTGTAAGTCCAACATAGAATTGGAGAATACACCTGTAGGTGCCTATTACAAAGTGCAAAGCTAATATTAAATAATCTGGTTTGATAATTTCAATTGTTATTGCACTTCCCAATATTTTCAGTTTTAGTTTAATAACTCTTACCATAGTTGTGGTTTGGAAGAGTGAAAGTCCACTATTTATATTCTATATTGCAAACTTTCCTTTAATTATGCTTTGAAAGAGTCAAATATTCATTCATATTTGCAGACCAAGAACTTAACGATAACTGTACTTCCAAAATTTGAATTGTGATTAATATCTTAGTAAGAAAAATATAAAATTTAATTCTATTTTAAAGAAAAAAGAGTAAAATATGGAGATTCATGTTTCTTGAATTACAATGGTGATTTATTGCAAATTAAATTCAATTTGTCTTACCAAGTTTAGATATGAGATTTGAATTCTGATAAGGCAGCTCAATCTACATTGGATGCTAGTGTGCTGGGAGTTCAATCTACCGAAACTGTCATTCTCGATTAGAAAAGAGACTAAACCTTCTTCACTTACTATTTTCTTTTGCAGTCCTCCTGAAGCGTTGATTCAGGAGGACTTCTAAACTAAACCATGTTCCAACCTTATTTTGGATGGTTTATATATCATATGATACTTTGAAATGAAACTCATAATCATATGTAGAATAATAAATAGAAACAACATGAATTAGTCTTTATTTTCAACTCTTGTTACAACATTAACAAAGAATTATTGTTTAAACTTATGACCTAAGAAATTTTCTTCAGCAATCTAGAAACTTAAAAACTACAGTAAAATTAGTTGACTAGAATGTGCTTGTATTAATCAACCATAAAGAAAGTTTCCTTAAATCTTGAATACCAAGTTCTCACACAACTAGAAGGAAAAGAGCAACGACTTCATGAGGACCAACGCATGTAAAGAACCTAGCAATAAATGTATCAAAATGAGTGGAATATCAGTCGGTATTGTACTAATATTCCTCCACAACCTACCTTGTTTCAAGTGACTGTAAGTGTCAAGTCAACCATATGATCAATTATCAATTTCATAAAGGACTAAAAATTCATAAAAATGATGTTTTCAGGGTCCAAACTCCTAGATAAGGTCATAACTAGGTCTAGTAACTGTCAGAAGGTATCGAGAACATAAAAGAGGGTCACAAACACTTTGATTAAAACCAAGGAAGTATGATTACATCAAATTATCTAATGCTATTACTTTTTTCCATCGAGATATTCTTTGCATATTATACTTGCTAAGTTATCATCATAAGAAAGAAATGCACTCAAGACAACCATATGATCAAAGCTTATTTTTTCATAGCCTCTTGTGTTTTACCAATAGTTGGTGTACCCAAGTAGGTTCATTGGGATTGATTGTCCAAATCAACCCAAAATATGAACTTGAATCATCAAGTTTGGATGCTATATTGAAGTTAGAATTTGTTTTCAAAGGCATAGAGCTTATAGTTTTCAAAGGTGTAGAGCCTATAGTAAGAGATCTACTTGAAAAGTTGAGAGATTCAGTCCTAGAGGACAAGTGAAGCTATAAGCTCTGCATCAACTGGTATCAGAGCTTGGTAAGAGTTCTTAGGAGAAAGACAAGATGTCAGTGGGAGATGGAGAAACCAATCTCAAAATTCCCCTTGAAGCCTTGCAATGTTGAGAGTGGGATAAAGGATACATTGTAGACTCTAGATAAGGAATAACCTTATTGAGCTTCACTTTGTTTTGAGAATAGTTTTATATTATGTACTAAAAATGGCCAACCATGTGAAGGTGGAAGCTCATTTGGCCCCACCCCCCCTAACATCACTCTAATTTCCCTGTTAACATATAATTAACATTGATTCATTATTTCATCCATTAATAAAATGTAACATTCATTAATTATCACACGATAACATTCATTAACATTCATTAACACATTATAAAAATTGTGAACATTCAATAGCACATAATCAAATTCATTGGCACATAAAAACGAGTCATTATCAATTAAGGTGCATAGATGACAATCATTTCTTTTTTTTTCTTTGGTTTTATCAGTTTTGAGAAAAAATCACTAAGAGGAGCATAGATGTCATCATGATCATCTCCCCTGTGATCAGATCCTAGTGTAGGCCTAGTTCTTTGTTGATGCAAAAGGGTGTCATCTGCAATAAAATATACAAGGGTTAAATTAAAAACATTTTATTATAATTTGTTACAAGTATTTCAGTACTTTAAAGGACATAATCATATAGCTCTTAACCTGATCTAGTCACATCATCAACTTCAAGATCAATTTGTTTGGCCTCACCCTCAACCTCAACCTTCTCATTAATAGCAGCCTCTACACTCTCTCTAGCTACAATACAAACTGTTACATTAATCCAAACACCTATTGAAATTAGATTTGTATTACTACACCAATCAATTTAAGATGTTTACTAGCTTGTATTAATAATTACATATAAAAAAATGAATTTAAATGTATAGCTCCATCACTGTGATGCACATCCAAACCAATATCATCACACACAGGTTGTGTACAAGAATCGACAGCCTGCATTCCAATTTCATACGCATTCATGTTATCATTATTTTCTTACTTAAAACAAATATAATCACTTTATGTTGGAACATAACATCAAATAAAGTAATTGGTAAATAATTAAATTTGAACTAATCATCATTTAGCTTAATTACCATGATGGATCCATTAGTAGAAACTTGTGCACTTCTTATTCTTTCTTCCACGGCTTTATAGCCTTGTTGGAAGCCAATTCTCTTGTCCTCTTCTGTGAGACTTATATTGAACTCTGTACCCTGCATTTTTGCTTGGTATCGTCAAATTTTATTTCATTGTTTCTTCAAAACAAAAAAGATTGTAAAATATAAATAAATATTATAAAGATCAAATTCTTATTATCAGTGTTAAAATCCATCTACAGATTGTATTTTTCCTCATATAAATCTGATAATACTAACACTTACAACTCATGCAGCAAATTTGGAATAACCACCAGAGCCTAGCTTGTGTTTCTTGTGCTTTTGTAGTCTTGCCTTTGTTGCCTTTGATGTGTCAGGAAATCTATGAAGAGATTAAAATATGTTAGTTCATATAAATATGAAGAGTATTTAGTACACAATTACATTCTTAACAGTATCACATACCTTTTTTTTTGTCTAGTGGTGTAATTCCCCTTTTTATTTTGTTTTTCTCGTTCGCATCCATAATAAGACGTTGCCACTGTAAATCAGGAATGCAAGGGGGGTGCTGGTACTTTAGGTTTTTTGATATTGTACACTGTTTTGGTCCCTAATATACCTCAAACATAACTCAGCTTTCTGAAGGAGCCTATTCTTCTCAAATACACAAGGTCCAAATAAGTTTTTCATACTCTCTGCGAGAGCATCCTTTAACTTTATATCTTGGAATTTCCACCTTTTAAGAAAAAAACACTGTTAGATTCAAAAATGAAGTGAACTTACCTTTAATGTAGTTTAAGAAATGGTTGTAATGATAACTATCCTAGCAATGATATGAAATCAAAATAGTGGATTGGGGTTTTAGCTCAGATATGTTGTTCCACCATGTACAGATGGTGAGCCCGAATATCTGCAAACGCTCGTCATTAAGTTTATCATAAAAAAACCATTACCTGTGAAATAATCATGGGATTATTAGTCAAAGGATATAATAGTATAAAATAAGAATACAATAGATGTAAGCTTCTCATATTGAATGCAAGGTGTAATTAAAATACGATTGTATACTAAAAGAAAGGTCTAATCTTTAAAGTACCTGGAATTTTTTCTACTTTCAAGGGAACTCCTTCTTTGTCGCTCATAAGAAATATGAAATCCTTCACCATTCTTGTACTAGGAATATGAGTATATTCAAGAAATTCATCATCATCATGTGATGCATCTCCTGTTGCATAAATTGAATCCATTACAAAATGCCCCTAAGAAAGAATACTTCAAGGGAAATAAACATATATATAATGATAGAGAAAATAAAATTTGCGTACGAGTATGTGGTGCCATGGCATCTGTGGCCATGCTACACATTTCTTACATTGTATTAGGCAATACAACTGAGTCTATCATCGTACAAGGTGGCGATAGCAAATGATGATTGACGAGTGCTAAAGAATAAGATTGTTAGAGAATAATAAAAGAAGTGATTAGCATGGACAATATTGTTAGAGTGTAAAAAAAATATAGTCCAACATGTGATCTACCTAAACCCCCTACAGTACCCTCATCATGGCCAGGAGTCTCAAAACTATGCAAAAAAATCTATAAAAGAAAGACATCCGCTTATTTTTTAATGACATAAAAGACTAGTATAACATAAAAACTATTATTGAAATTTTGTTATAATTAAAAATTACATTAATACTTACTTTGTAATTTTGAGATCGGTGCATCAATGCAATTTCCCTCTTTTGTGACTCAGGAGTCAGAGGAAATATAGATGCCAATTGAGCCACTCTTTGTGAAATTCTTTGGAGGCATTTTTTAATTGCAGAGGCTAGGTCATCACAAATACTAAAATCAACATCTAGATCCTCATCAAAGGACTCCTCCTGAGGGATTGCGGGTTCCTTTCCCTTTCTCTTTTGACCACCTGTCTCTGAAAAAAATATTACTAACACTATTAGAATTAATCTGAAACAATGATGAAAAGAACATAATAAAAAACACTATTTAACATTTTGCTTCTATCTAATTTGTAGTACAATAACAAAGAGGTTTACCTGCTAGGAAGAAGTGCCTGTAGGATCATCATCGTCCCCTCTATATGGCTGCTCCATATTGTGGCCTTGTGTTATCAGTTAAACTTAACCAATAATTAGAAAGGACTAGATTAATAAATTTCCTTAGAAGATGATGATGGAGATGAGGTGGATGGTGAGGAGACTCTCTAGATGTGGCTGGCAAAAAAACTCAATTATTTAATGGTACATAGTACCTACCTACACCCCCATAATAGTGACATCATTTGTATCTATGCGATGTAAATTGTAATCAATAAGAAGCTCTCCCCCTGCATGTATTGATTTTATCACACATACAAATACGTGATTTCCCTCGCGCACCTCAAATATGCAATTGGGTTGCTTAATAGTTGACAGAGGTTGCATACTATTTATAAAACCTACAATATTCCTTGATGCTTTTGGCCTTTCATTAATGTATATAGCCACTCTTTTATTTTTTTCGTTGCCTTTTTGTTGAATATAATTTGTCAAGAGTGCATACCTACACATACTTTTTTTATATTGAACAATTCGCATCCAAATTTTGTAATTGTAACAAGGTCCAACATAATCCATCAATTTGACAACTTTTTTGTAAGAGACCTTTATGCCATCCATGGAAAATAGGCCCAAACCATGTATTGACGATGGTGCAATGTGATATATCTTACCTTTAACACTAAAATTAGTGTTTATTGGAGGAAGTTCCCTGGGGACCCATTGTTTCTGTAGATATTGGTACCTAAAAGGCACCTTGATGTTGCCTTTTCTCTCATCATCATAAGAACATGACCCCCCTTGAGCAAGGAAAAAATTCATGTGTTTATTGAATTTCCTTCTAGTCTTTTGACCTCTAGTTGATCTTCCTAACTCAGACATACTACATGACTCACTTTCTTCTTCCATTCCTATATTTCCTTCTCTCAAGGAATACACATCTAACAAATACCTATTTTATGCTACCTGCACTCCATCAAATGTGAGAGATAGCAAGTAATGCAAGATATTTTGCAAATTGTGAAATACATTAATCTCTATAGGGTGTATTAACTTATACATGTCGATCCATGAGACTGTGTGGGATGCTCATGAAAGGGGTTCAGGTACCTACATATATACATTTTTTGCAGTGTAAGGTCCCAGTAATGCTTAGGCAAATCTACATGGTGAAGGTTGTATATTTTGTATATGCTATGTGTGTGTGTGTGTGTGTGTGTGCGAAAATAAAAAAGGGGCCCTTTATCTTTGATCTTAAAATGACAAATATGCCTTTCTAATGCTTTTTGAGGGTGCAGGGAATAAAAAATGGAGGCAACTTGAGGGAATATAGAACATGGATGTAGTCTCAGAAAATAACAAGATGATATAATAATATAAGATTGAGTTCATGATGGTAACTTGAAAGCTTTAGATGATGCTCAATTTTTATTTTATACTTGTACTCCAAATTAAGTAAAAATTTTATAGAAAGCTTTGTTGTTTGATCCTGAAAGAAAAAATCATTGTAAAATAGAAATAGTAGCGTAAGTTATATTGGAGAAAAATCTAAAATATCTTTTCACTTCATTCCATTATAAAGTTCACTAAATCCTCTAAATATTCTCATAGCATTCATAAAATTTTCAAAACAATAGCAAAAAAATTTATTACAATAGTACATTTGTTGTCAGGTAAGCTCCCAGTAGTGCTTAGGCAAATCTGCATGGTCATCAACTATGCATATATCTTCTCTAATCAACTGTTATATACAGGTGAAGGTTGTATATTTTGTATATATTGTGTGTGCAACTTGTTGATTGAGGGTGCAGGGAACAACACCCATTAGTAATGAATAACCCACCCTTGAAGAGAGAGATATGGTACTTTTTCAATGTACACAATAGAAGTATGGTAGAGCATATATGATCCCTTGGAAATGAGTTTTAGGTAGTAATGGTAGGATATCATATTTATGTTCTGAAGCCTCTTTATCCAAAGGGTATCAATGACATTTGTCTCTTCATTGGAATCAAGGGTACGGAAGATGCTTTGCATCATTTGGGTATACCACTCAATTTCTATACCCCATGGATACAAAGCAACCTTCTACACTCCTTGTTCAATTCAAGATAAAATACATTGATCCCCTTTTGATAAAGAGTATTCAAGAAATATATATGGTATCCTACCATTTCTACCTAAAAATCATTCCCAAGGGAGAAAGAGAAACCAATGATTAGTAGTCGACAATGGTAAGAAAGAGAAACAATTATACAAAACCATAGGTACAAATACAGTAAAAGACTTCTATTACAATGTAGGATAGTAATCTCAAAGAAGATATAATGGAGCCACCATTTTTCAAATAAGTGATATCTAAGTATCTATCAACAAAAACATTTACAAAGAAGAGTATTCCAGACATCATGTCTATGTTTGATCTAAAGATGACCTAGTTTGTTGACAAAAATGTCAACTCTAAAGAAATAGTCTATCATAACATTCCTATCATTACAAGTGAAAAAAATCTTCATTGTGACCATGGAAGATAATCATAGAAGCGTAGTCATCATTAGTGCAAGATAGCTTGAACACCTCCCACGCCTCCACCATTTTATTTTCAAAGCTAGCTCTATTATCAAAAATTGAGCCAAGCCTGCCAAAGATAATGTTTGGATTGATGGTCTGAATCCCCTGTGCAACTTTTTCTGAATTGTCAGAAACAACCACATGCTTAACCACCTTAAAGACCCATTATAACCAACCAGTAACTTCAAAGAGAGTAGAAAAAACTAGTTTATATATCATCCCATCGTATACATGTGAGCCAAAAATATTATGTTTCAAAAGGTAGATAATAACATGTTTGATGTCATCATCACAGACATTAAATAATCTGGAGCACTGTTCTTCCAAGGCCTCCAAACGACAACATTCAATACCAAATTTTCTATCCATTGGGAAGACCTAAAACAAAGTAGCAATAATAAAAATAATGAATAAGTATGCCAAAATAATGAATAAGTGGGCAAAATATATTGATCCAATAACAAAAAATACATTACAAATGCCAAGCTCACGGTCTCAATGAAATAAACAGTGTATAAAACAAGATATGGTGTACAACTGTAACAAGCATGCAATGATAGCAATAACATTTCATGATGCCCAAGATCAAATTCAAAACAGTAAGTGTATTAATGTATGATCTAATAGAAACAACCTCATTGATCATTACCTTTGACTCCTCCATCATTATAGAAGAGATAACTACCTACAACTATATTTCGTAGTTCCTCCTTTGAAGTCACATGTTAGTTTAAAATGGGAAAAGTATACAAACACACCAATTTAATCCCAAAACATCATATAAATGGGATTAATCACATCTCACAAATGTGTAGATTATACATTGTATTATATATATCAAGAATCATCTTTGAATACAAAATCTTTGTGAGTTAGGACTATTACAATTTTTCCTTTTAGGGCAGTCAAAAAAATAATTAATGATCCTTAATAACAAAATGTAGACACGACAGATTATTTATTTTGTTATTCTACATTACATACTATTCCAATGCATGTTCCACCTGCAACTTGATCAAGTCTTGTTTGATGCTTCAATTTTGTGTTGATTGTCCTCTAGAAGAACGTAGTTTTGTATTTACCCAATATGTTATTCAAAAAACAACAATAAAATAAAATACTTGTTGAGAAATATCATAGGAGTATCAAAAACTTGATATCCAGAGGTAATCAATTACAATAAACAAACATAAAATACTAACTATGGCCTTGACATGGCCTTATTGCATTGATTTCAATGTAGTCTATTCAAGGTGTGTTTATTCATAGAAATTAATTTCAATGTAGTCTACTTGTTACTGTAGATTTCAAATGCTTTTTTAATCTAACTGCACTATGCAAGTCCAATTTAGTGACCATGTGCTTGTCATCCTCAATAAAGACTAAGGAACACTTTAAGATAGGATTTTATTTGGTCTTTTCATTAAAATGATATTTTTTGTCCCAAGATACTTCAGATGAAAAAGCATCCTAGGGACCATGCAATATTGTACCAGTCCAAACCATTTTCCTTTCTTTTGGTTTCTTTTAGTTGTCTGCACAACAGATCAACTATTGTGTTTGGCTTTGTGTAGTGTGCATCAATGGTTTTGGCTTGTGGTTTTGATGCCAGAAGGATATATTACAGTAACACAAAAACTAGTCATTGAGATGTTAGAGCCACATGGGCATATGTTTGTCTTCCAAAAATAGAATATGAAACCTTGTGGAACCACACAGAGCAGGGCATGTTACTCAGGTAAGCTTATTAAAGCCATGTAGGATTCAGTCCGTGCCTTGAAATTTAGATGATTGAAGAAACCATTTAGAATTCAGCAGGTGGAAAGAAATGAACACCTTGTTAGTTAAGTCAGGTTGTGTAAAATGTCAGTTATGCACAATGGCATATAGAGGTGTTCCAAAAATAGCCAAAGAATCAAAAGACCTGCTGATGGAAATGAATTGACAGGATTTTCAAAGCTTCAGTTGCTAACATGTGGTGTTGCAAGGACCATTTAGTTCCCATATCTATAAAGTAAAAAAGCACCCATCACTTTAACATAAAAGTGGAATTTTCCTACTATAGAGGTTATTGGAGTCAAACTAAAATTGGAACTAAAGTTTGAAATGGAGTCAAGAATAAATATGATAGTCATAGGCACAACTGGTCTTAAAACAAGGAGATAGATTGAAACATAGAGAGTCTCTACTAGAGATTCGTGCTTCACATATGCACTCCTTAGAAAGACTCAATACAAAGACAACCCACTCACCCAACCCATCTTAAATATTAAACATGTACTTGGTTACATAGACATAAGTTCACAAAAATATAACCAAGTAGTGAATTAAAACCATTTTTCCAATATTAAATTAAATTCTTACCAAAATTTGAATAAATGGTAAACTTCATGGAATCATTTTGCATCAGAATTACAGGGAAATGTAAACCAAGATTCATATAGAGAAAGGTGTTGCTCTTGGAAAATAGTTGATGGTGATTGATGAAGAAGATTTGAAAATGATGATTGATCCAATTCAGATTGGTGCAACATTTTCAAATCTTCTTCATAATCATCATCAAATGAACATTTTCAAATCTTTTTCTTCATAATCATCATCAAATAAATATTTTCAAACCTTCTTCATCATTATCATCATCTATTGAACTCAGAGCCCTGCATTTTTTCTTGGTAAAATAGGAACACTGGATCTCCTTCCTATGACCCAATGCAAAGTGGAAGTATGGAAAAGAATGCATAAAAGTATTTTGTTTACTACTATGGATTAGTTAGTACAAGGATGAAAATTTTTCCTTCGCTAGTATCCAAAGGCATATGATTTAATTGTTTAATGATTTTATTTTGTGAGAAAAGAAAATGTTAGAAACAACTATGTATTAACTAAATGATCTTTAAAGAATGATCACAAATGTTAGAACATATAGCTACCTAGTCAAGCAACGAGTCAAAAAGTTCACAAACAAAACAATACTGCATTGATATATCATTTTCTTAGAATACTGAATGGGATGGACTAATATAATAAAAATTGACTATTGAAAGAACAAAAATGAATAAGATTTTAAGTAAAATGGCCACGAACTTGTAAAAAAGACTTTGAATTGTACAACAATGACCACATTTTTCACCAAAAATGACCATAAGATATAAAAATGCAGAGATGTATGGACCTACATATTTGATTTAAAGCATGTCTCCAAAGCTGGTAGAATATCCCTATCGAAGGGTCAACTATGTAAGTCTCTTAGAAGCAAAACATAATAAAAAAGAACGTTAAAGGATAGAAAATATCTAATTTTGGTGGCATTTTCACATAGAACAAGGAGATTAGTTCTAAGCTTGAAAATATACAAAATTTGATGGTTTCTGACAAATGCTCTGAGTCCCTACATGAAGAAGAAAAATAATGGAGGTGGAAATGGAAAGAGGCTGGAAATATTCCTTTTCTGTAAGAAAACTCTCAACTTTTTAAAGTTTATTATCATCTTTCACACTGGATAAAAATGAGAATTTTAACATAGGATACAATGTGAAGCTAATTTTAGACATTTATCCCAGTGTTCCAAGAGACATCTTGGTAATTTTTAGATCTAAGTCCAATTTTGTTAGGAATAAAGAAAGAACTAACCCATCATATTAATTCCCACACAAAATAACAAAGTCAATAGAACTTATTTGTTGTTGCATATATACATATGAATACATACACACACACACATATACATATGCATACATACATATGC
The DNA here is from genome assembly GCA_018584345.1 of Thuja plicata. NCBI lineage: Eukaryota > Viridiplantae > Streptophyta > Pinopsida > Cupressales > Cupressaceae > Thuja > Thuja plicata. Next base: position 1,131,448 of record MU223165.1, on the reverse strand, counting down.
ATACATACACACAGACAATAGTCTTTATTGGATATTGAAAGGAAGCTATAAGTAGAAAACAAGACAATGTGCAACAACATTTAATGGCTCAAAGAAAAAATGGTATCTAGATCTATCAATTAATAGAAGTATCCAAATCAATAGGGTCCCATGGAGAAATAGATATGGTTGAAGAAGAGGAGACAATGACTAATGTCATGTACCATAGCTAAAGACAAGAATTGGTCATAGGGGTCAGAAAACATTGAAACAATGCATCAATGAAGTGACCATGCAGAAATCCTTGAATAACATGAGTCAAAGCAATGGTTGAAAAGGAAAGAAGAGTGGCAATGCATGAATAACATTGGTGTTGGAGCTACAATGTGCCAATAGAGTATAGTATTATCATGGAATGTTTAGACAACTCCATGAAGAATACATTATGAAGAAGCCTAAGAATAGTGAATGAAATGCAATGAAAGAGACCCAACTATGGACAAAAGTATAGGGTGAGTATTTGCATGAGATTAAGCATGGTAGAGAGTCAAAACTCTGAGATTAATATCATATAATATGGTGAAATACATTGAAATAAAAATGAAGTGAGTTTTTATGCCCTGCATACCCATCCCTACATTTTGTAGGGAAAATGTTGGGTCCCCCTTTACACTTTTTCTCTTCCCTTGTCTTTTTGTTTTCTTTGTTTTCCCTTCGAGATTTTCTTCTATGAGGGTTGTCTTTCTTTTGTTTTGTCTTCTTGTGTCTCTGGGATCCGGTCCTGGAGTTTGTTTTTTATTTCTAGAGATAGATTTCAGACTCTGAAATTCTCTTCAATTGTGTCTTCTTTCACGAGAATGTATGGTTACATGGAATCCCAGGGCCTAGAGTTCAGAGGTTTGCTTGTTCCAAAGTTTGTAGAAAGAAAGACAATGCATTTTTACCCTAAGGGTATAAATATAATTCACCTTTCATTTTCACATTTATCACGATTAAACACTTAGAGAATTCAGAGCGATTTTAAGGCGATTAAGGCAATCTAAACAAATTTTGCCCCCTATGCTTAGTGGTTAATTATCAGTGATTTGCAGAGTGCTTGTTCATGGTGGTTTGAAGGTGAGCTTGTTGTAGAGTGCCTCCCATACTTGTTTGTCCCACATCTTCTATGTTTCCAGGTAAGCTTTCAGCTTTTCTTTCTCTGGTTTTCAGTTTTCTGGTTTTCACTTGTTTTTTGTTTTTGTTTCCTTTCTGTTTTGCTTTTGTTTTTGTCTCTAGTTTTGTTTTTTGTCACCTCTCATTGGTGGGTTGGCACTGCCAGAGGGTTGTCCACCCTCTGTGCAGCTATAATTTAGTTAGCTATTATGTATATTTTTCACATTATGTAATTTCTTATGCATAGTCATGTATATATGTCTTGGCCCTCTGTACTTTTGATGTATATCCTATGTGTATCCTTATGTGCCCGTGTCAAGCTCACCATGCCTTTTCGTGTCTTCCCAATTTTGTTGAGCTCACCCTCATAGTCAAAATTGCTTGGTTCAAACTTGACACCTTGCTAGTTTGGTTCATGGTAGTTTTCTCTCTCCTTAGTCGAGTCAGTCTTTATGGTGAATTAATTTCCCACTCAAACATTCAAAACCAGCCCAAGGGGCATTCTCTCTACATGTGTTCAGATAGTTGTCAGCATTAATGCCATAACTCCCATTTATTGCATGGCCATGTGACACCTATATTAGCCTAGTACGGCTAGCATTTTGGCCATGTCACTTAACAGTTAGTTTTCCAGACTCTGGGTCCCAAGTCTTCATTCATCCCCTTTTCACTTCCACCACATGTGTCTGAATCCCCAAAGGCCCGGGTGATGGTCAAACTTCTTAGAAGAGCTTGCTCTTAAAATCCCTTTATTACATGTATATCTTTCCAGATTTTTACATGAACTAACAATTCTTTCAAGAACAAGTGTGATGTGATGGTAATATCTCCGGAGCTCGGAGTAATACTGTGTTTTATATATATACTGATGGTCATCTTGTCTTGTAGGTTGTCTAAATATCAAACTTATCAATCATGTCTAAGGCATCTGCATCATCTCCACTAGGGAGTCCAGACCTCCCCACCACTTCAACTAGGGAAGCTATCAGAACAAAGGCCGAGATGGCCTTATAGAAACTCCCACTCATGATGAAGTACCAAAAGGGAGAGGAAATCTTGGGATCAAAGGTTGATTCCAAGCTCTAGTTGATCATCAACACCAGCGTCAGAGCATGGGCCAAAATGCAGGCCCTAGTGAAAATAATGTTCATACAATGGATAGTCAGGGATCCATTGGCCATCAACGTGGAAAATTCTAGGATTCTAAAATCTTCTTATTTCCTCTACTCCGTTCAAGCCCCGGAGCTCATTCTCACTCTTGCAGGACACTACAATACAATTGTCTGGGCCGTCATGCTTTCCTCCCTAGTCCCAACCAGATACCCAACCCCTATGGTGTCTCTGGATGCCCCAAATTTTCAGGCAGGGTTGGGAATTCCCCAATTTGATGATGCGGCAGCCCTCACCCAAGCTCTGGCCTTAGAAGAATTCCAAAAGTTGGAACACATGGCCTAATATTATCTTAATTACAATTGTCTCAAGGTGCCAAGGAAAGACTTCAAGAAGATGAAGCTTGAAATCCCCTAGACTGAATTCAAAGAAAGCATACAAATGGGGATTATTTCACTAAGTAGGGTCTTCGGACAACCCCATACCCGAGAATTCTTGGCATGGATGTATTATTTCCTACTCAACATCTCTTCCAGCAAGAAGAACTTTGACTGTACCACAATCATCACCAATCATGTGGACTCCCAACTCCTCTAGGTCGCCAGGTCTTCCAAGTTCTACATGATGTCTTATGTTTTTTGGGCTCTGGCACAACAACGCCCCATCACAAATGGGTTATTAACAGAGGGTGCACTTGGGATTGGCCCGGGCCAGAATGCTCACTGGGATTATTTCCGACAGATCCACTAGGAGGCTAGTTTCCTTAGCTTCTGTTAGGTTAATGATGCCTTCATCTACTACAACCTCCTCACACCTACTCAAGACATCGGATACCAGATCTCTAAGGAGGCAATGGACTTGGTTGTCTCTTATGGATGCTATTACATTCAATACCAGCAACATACATACATTCAGGTGACCGAATTCTCTGGGAAACCCTACTTATTGCCCAAACACTATGGGAATAAGATAATTCTTTTGGAATAATGCTGACAGATCGTAGAGTTGCACACCCTCTTCACAGTCAAGAAGGTTGCAAACGTTCCATTCCCAATCACTTGTGGGAATTATACGTGCATTTTGGCAGTGGCCAAGGAGGCTGTTAATGAGCTCAAGAGTCTTGGGCTGATGGAATTCTATCTGGAGTGGAAGAAATTTGATCCGCTGGGAAAAATTTCCTTGCCACTACCTCGGGTAGCTCCCCCATATGAACATCACATGGAAGATTTTTGGGAAAATTTCCAGGATGATTTCAAGGTTCGGGGCTAGCATTTCATCCAGATAACAATGGGAATGATGAAGAAGCTCAAGCTTTGGAAGTTCCCAGATGGCTTCTCAGATACTGGGTCCATAGAGGACCCACAATATAAAGAAAAAGGAGTGGATAAAATGGCCCTTCCTCCCATGAATTGGGATGCACAGGAGGGTCCAACAATAGAGGACCTCACTCATAACATAATCGAGCACAGTCATACATATTTCAAGAAGGCATGCCCGAAGAGCACATGTAAATTTGGCTCATTCCTATGGGGTTCAACTTCTAGAGCTAGAACCTCTTCATAGGGAAAGGACAGAGGAAAAAGGAAGGTAGGGACTCCATCCTAGGTCCCAAAAGCCACTCCCATAGTGGAGAAAATGCAACCAATGCTGGCAGCCTCCTAGAAAATGAAAGATAAGTTAATTACATAGTTGACCGCCCCAGCCATTATGACCAGACCTATCTATCCTCCCACTTCCCCATCACTTGCAGCATTAATGGTCTGAGCAACAGGGACTGGGGTGGTGAAAGAGCTAGTGGCCATTCTAGATGCAAGGCCCCCATTGGTGACAAGGAGGAAGAAGAAGAAAGCTAATCCTCAACCAAAGGTGGAGCTGGAGCTTGGGATGCCCAGCATCCCCAAAATACAAATTGTCTCGTCAGACTCCCCAGAGCTAGAAAATCAGCCTGGGAATCCCCCAGAGACCTCCCCTCCACACAATGATTTTGATGACATGTTTGGGACGGACGAGCTAGTGAACTTACAAGGGGAGTTCAGGAAGGTAGTTGAAGAGATCGCTACCCAAGAGGAAGTGGTGACCCCTCACAAGAAGGAAACACCGGAGAAGGAAGTTTCTATAGAACAGGAGACTTGGGTAGAACAAGAAAAAGAGAAAGAATAGGTAAATGTCTCTGATGTCCTAGACATATAGGTTAAAGAGACCAACACTGTGGAGGGAAGGCAAACAAAGATTGAGCCATCGACATCGCCTGAGAAAAAATGGACCTATGGGAGCAACCATAATCTCCGTAGCCATACTCCACATGTCCCCTCCCACCCCAAGGAAAGCGATATTCAGTGAGGTAATTACAGCGGCTCAAACACTGAATCTTGGTTGGGTACCTATGCCACCTCCTGAAAATGTTCCAATGAAGGAGAACGTCCCAGTAGATAATACCAGAGCAGAACAATAGTAGCGACAAGGTGAGGGGGGTAACCTCGGAGATGAAGATGTTGAACATAATGCTACTAAGGACATGGATAATAGGATAGATGACACAAACACCACTAAAGTGGTCAATAGAGGTGATCTTGAGGATATAAGGAAAGAGCCCAGAGAGGTTCGAGATACCGAGAACAAACAACAAAACCCTGGAGGGGAATTACAAGATCAAACTCTGGCGGCAAGGCCGCCCCTCCCACCACAATGGTTGGTAGAATCAAGGAAGAGGAAAACCCCAGCACCAACCAAGGCCCATCTTTCCATGGCAGAAATGATGGCACAAGCGCAAAATCCTCCCAAAGAAAAGAAAACCTGAATAGTCCATACCCTCTGGATTGGAACGGGTGGAGATACAGTTGTGGTAGTTGCAACACCCTCTACAGATGCAGATGAGGTGATGGTAAAGGCCAAGGATTATGAAATTAGAGAGATATCTCTGGGAAAGAGGGGAAAGTAGGGTGAGTTAGACCTGTTGAAAGAAGCGGCCAAAGCCATATAGGCCTACTATGAAAATGAGGCTCAAAAGTTTAGGGTAGAGAAGGAGAAGAACACAAATCTTGTCAGACTTTTGATAGAGCTGGCCCAACCCATCAATTCCATTCTTCTAGAAGCTTCCTCATCCAAAGCACCACTCCCACAAGGTGACATCAACGTGCTTAGAAGTATGAAAAGAAAGGCGCAGGCGGTCGATGATTGGGTAGCTGAGAAGATAGGAAATGTTTGGCATTTCCTAGCAATGAATCTCCCAGACTTATACACCACCAGCAATGTTATACATTAGGTAAAGACCACTATTACCATCTGGGAGGGAGAGGTCAAGAAGTATGAGGCTTGGGTAAGTGAGTTAGGAAAACTCATGAGCATCAGAGAGGAAATTGTCTCTGAGGCTGGAATTTCAGAAGAGGAATCCTTTGATTTTTTCCAAACTTAACACTCCAACCTTGATCTCACATTGGAGATAACCAAGCAACTAGTAGGGGCCCTGTGGGACAAGGTGCAATAGATCAATTATTATTTTAATTTATATACGACATTCATTACCAGGGTTTCAGAGGTTGATCCCTTTAGTACCGAGACATGTACTCCAGAGGAGTATGTCATAGGCAAGTTTGATGAGTTGATGGAAGCTTGATTCCAGTACCCAGAAGGAATCTACAGAGCAGAAATGTCATGAATATCTTGCATGATGCTCTGGGGACATGATGCGGCAAAGATGGCCATAGAATTCAAGGCAAAAACTCCAGATCTGGCTGAATAGGTGGAGGCAGCTAAATATCACTGGGCAAACCTAAAAGACATTGATGAGGATGGAATCACTTAGCTCTCAAAAACATTCAATAACACTAAGGAATAGTAGGGTCCTCTGGAGTCTAGATATTTTTACCAACAACATATTTTTATATTCATCCTTCTTGGGGCGTATGTTCTCGGATCCCAGAGTTCTGGATCCACAATTTTTTGTTCAATCGATGACCTGCATCCAGGCTCTCCAGAGCTGACCAATCATCATCAAGTAGTTAATAATGATGTCAGATAGTAGGTGACTCTAGAAGGGCACATCAGCTTGAGGTAGGTGGTCTTCCCAAGGTGCCACTCTAACATAACACTTGGCACATTGGAGACAGTGAGCCTCTCTTCCATCAATGAGGCATGTTGCCTCAATCCCCGGAGGATCAAATTTCTTCTATTCTCCCTCTGGCTCTCTTCTTGAGGCCAATTCTTCCATACCTCCTTTCTTGTCTCATTCTTCTAACATGTTAGACCTCTACTCTTCTCGAGGTTGTTGTAGAGTGGTGCGAGTAGTACCGACCACTGGAAATTGTATTTTATTGGTTGAGTGTAAAGTTAAGTTAGGTTAATTTTAGGGCAAGTTTGTGTATAAATAATAAGTTTGGCCTCATTCCAAAGGTTGAAAAAATTGATGATTTTGCATTCCATAGTTATAGCATTTTCAGTTTTCAATTCTTGTAGTTGCAGAGCTCAATGCTCCTTAGTCTTTAGAAGCTTTCAGTAGATAGATGCTCGCTTGGAGTTTCTGATGTACTCACCAGTGATGCTGGAACACCATTAATCAAGAAAGAAGGATTTTGGTAATGCTATTGTTGGTCTCTCGATCTCTGACTTAATATTTTTCATGCTGTATGTTTCTTATGTCCCTTGCTCTATGTATTAAGTTGATTAACGACCTTCTTTTCCCCTCACTATTTAATATGTATGAACTGATGATTGTGTGTTCATTCAGTATTTTAGTGTAGCATGTTAGAGCTTGGTTGATGTTTTGAATGTATTTGCATGACTATAGATAGATGGATTATTTCTAACCCTACCCTATCTTTTGAAGTTTATTTGGTAGCTAACAAATGCTTGCAAGAGACCCCACTTACCTAAATCCCTAGAGAAGATGAGCTGAGATAACCAACTATTCCCCTAAACAAAAAATAGTCACAACACCCAACTTAGCTTCTACACCATCAAGACCTAACTCTCACATGATTGAAGGCCCAGACAACCTTTATAGGGAAATTTGGCTGGTATCCCAGTACTTGGTGATAACTTACCTCTGTTGGCGGACCCAGTCACAAACCCCTGTCAATAAAAATTGGCACTAGAGGGAGGGCATGAGCTCATCCCCTTCTGAGGATTAAGCTTTTACACCACTTGAGGGTTCCCCAAGCCTTAGTTTTAGGAAGTAGACCTTTAGTGGGATTGGATCTTTTTCACCAGCCCAATTCAAAAGAATGATTAGATCAACCCCCAATCTTGGAAGGTTTGTCAAACTCAAGCCTCTTTCTCAAAAGAAATGGACCCCGAAAGCCAAGCCAGCCGCCATTGTCTGGGGATCTACTACATCTCAAAATACCCAAGTCTCCCAGACAACCCTGGGGATTAACATCCTACCTAACCATAATCTAACACCCCCAATGGCCGCGTATTTTGGTAACACCAGGTCCCTAATGGGAATGTTTTCGGGTACAAAAAATGATCTTCTTGCACACCCAGAACATTTTTGTCCCTAATATGAGCACTTAGGATCATGAACTATAGAAGAGCATCTACAGGCATACAAAGATGCCATGAAATGACACCAGATCCAACATCAAGACTTTGTGACCTAGATGTTCCCTCTGTCCTTGGGAAAAAATGAGCTGAATTAGTACCTTAACCTACACACCAACTCCATCAATAGTTGGAAAGATATGGAGGATTCCTTCTTGGTGGAATTTCACGTACACGTGGACCCAGTATAGTCCCACAGCCAGTTCATGTCCATTAGGAAGGAACCAAATGATCCCCTTGGAGCATTCAACCATAGGTTCCAACGTGCCTTAAAGCGGTGCATGGGTCCTTCCATCCCATCCCTGAAAGTGACCATCCAGACCTACCTGAACATAGTGGACCCTTTCCTTGCCACTCTCCTATGGAGAACTACCACCCCTACTGATTGGGATACTCTGGAAAAAGTTTACAACCTAGCTTTGGAGTTGTCCCACAATCTGAACAAATCTCTGGGTGGGATTGGGCAGAGCATGCCTTTCAACATGATACCTAGCAGAACCTCTTACACTAGGGGATACAACCCCAATCAGGCAATGGGTTCCCCTACGATGGCCATGAATTCCCCACCACCACTGATAGACCAATAGGCCCAGTACGTATACCCATTGTAAGCCCAGATAATATCAGGTCTAGAGTTTGTTCCTTGGAACTAGCTGTAGAAAATGCAACAACCACAGACACAACCTTCCAGAGTGCCTTTCTTCTAGTCATCCACAGCTAGAGGATTTCCACCCTTGATTTCGGTACATGTGGCTACCTTTCCTGGGAACCAACTACAATAACCATCACATTGTGACATGAACACCCAGCTGTCCACCGAGGTTGAATCCCTCCAAAGACTATTTTCCTCACTGACTGTGGACATGGGATAGCTGAAGGCAGGGTCTCTTGCACCCCACAACACTAATTATTAGAGAGGGAATATCTTCTCCAGCCAACAAAATAATAGTGTCAGAGGAAGGAATTACAACAATGGGCCTCGGCCCAACCAATAGCAATGGAACAATAACACTAACATAGGAGGTCCTCCTTTGAATCAAAACACCAATTAGGGTGGTGCTAGACCTTCCCATTTCACGCCAGTCACAGAACTCCAGCCCTTGAATAACTAGTGCAGATTGCACAACATGAGCTCTCATTTCAAGGTGAACTGTGCCACACTGGAGAAAGTCATCATGATCTCCCAACTAGACAGACAATAGACTACTGATCCTACTCCCTTGGAACCCCCCATTCAAGAGCCCACTCACGGTGCCTTTGCCTATGAGACCATCTTCTTTGGAGCAGACAAAGGAGATTAAGAAGAACCCGGATTGCAGGGGTTCTTTGATGAATCTATTCTGGCCTTTGAGGCCAATGTCTTTACCAACCCTCAAACTCCCCACAACACCTAGAGTTAGGCTGGTAAAGGACCGGTTTACACACCCACACCTCCCAAAGACAACCCTTTCCTCCTAAAGGATCTAGCTCTAACCAAGCTAAGGACCTGGCCGAGGGAAGCCAACAATACCCCTGGGGAAAGTTTGACATCACACAGGCATTAGAACAAACCACCACCTCCATGACCTTGATGGAGGTTTTGCTGAACTGTCCCAAGCAAAGGAAGTCTCTTCTAAAGCTCTTGGGAAACCTAGAAACTGTCAATTGCCCACCCAAGACTATTAGTTTTGATGATGCTAATGTGGCTGTCTTCCGGGGTAACACTGAGGATCCTCCCTTTTTACTAGGTTTGAACATACAAGGGAAGAACCTTCACAATTGCTTGGTGGATTCCAGAGCTTCAGGTAACTTCATGCCCTTATCTATATGCCAGAAGCTTAAATTTCATCCTACTCCATCTAACAACATAGTAGTCCAACTGGATGAGACTACTATAAAAATGTTAGGTGAGCTGAAGAACGTCCAGATTCAGCTCATCCAAGACCGCAGGATAGAAAGCATAATCAACATCGAAGTGGTGGATATCCCAGAGACTTATGGGATGTTACTAAGTCATAATTGGTCTAAGTCCCTCAATGGGTATTTCTCTACCAACTTTTCCCACTTGTGGCTCCCCTGGGAGGGAGAATCTAACCAGATCTAGGTAGAAACCAAACCTCGAATGAGATAGGCCCTCACCAAAGTCAGGAGGGTGAATGAAGTCCTCTTCTCTGAGACTTCCCCTAGGGTGTACCGACCCCTAGAAATCTTGACCTTTGATTTCACCCCTAGGGAGGGTACCATTTTTTCTCAGAGGATGCAAGACCTAGATGAAAGACTAAGGGATGAAGTTAACTCACAAGGTACCATAGCGACCCTTGCTACACTCTTATCCGGCACCTGGTACTAGGTGCATTATCAAAAAAATTCAAAACTAGAGTGTGAGCCATGTATTTATGCTACTACCCAACACATCAATGCCCTCCAAGAGAAGAAACACTCTTTGGGGATGCCTGGACCCAGTACTCACTCCGGCGATATCCCCATGGTGTCACCAGTCTAGGAATCCTAGCCATAGGCTTCTCTAGAGAAAAAAATCATCCACATACTATCAGATCTAGAGGAAACTCCTCCCAACCTTCCCAAAAATAATCTAAAGGCCACCTCACCTTCCTAGACCCAGACGATGAATAGTGACTTGTGGACTCTTATGTTCGATGGGTCCCAATCCAAACAAGGTTGTGGGGCCAGAGTGGAATTGATCAACCCATGGGGGAAGTCTTTCCTCACATCTTATAGGTTGCATTTCAACTGCATGAACAATGTCACAAAGTATGAGGCCTTGGTCCTTAGACTCCTATTTGCACAGAGAAAGGGAATCACTCACCTCCGGGTGCTAGGTGATTCAAAGTTGATTGTAAAGCAGGTCCAGAGCCAATACACATGTCATGATAAAAGGTTGGCCACATATTGCAACTAAGCATGGAGCCTCATCAAGGATTTTGATGCCTTTGGCATTGAACTCATTCCCCAAAAAAGGAACTATGTTCTAGATTCCCTTACTATATCTGTCAGCACTCTAGAGCCAATGGTTGGCTCCCAGCTCCGTAAATTCTCTGTTGAGATGGTCCCCACCCCGTCCATTCTAGACAATGTCACCCACTTTCAGGTTTTTGAAGATGCTCAACATATCCTAGCCTTCATGGCCAATGTTGGCATTTTCGAGGACCAGATAGTGGAAGAGAGAGATCATGAAGATACTGGGTAGGGTGAAGAAGATGATGGGATCATAGACTTACCAACAAACACCATCCCTAAGAGGATTGTAGCACTAGAATGAATCTTTGACTAAGACCCTCGATGCTAGGAGAAGATATCATCCTCCTCTAAGGGAGGAAAATTCAAAAAAATAAACATCGGCCAGGCGAGTGAAGAAAAATTGGTACACATTGGCACCTCCTTCTCCCTTGAGGAGAAGGAGAAGATTCTCGTGGTTCTCTGAGAATACATTTATGTAATCGCATGGGGGTATGAGGATTTGAAGACCTATGATACATCCATCATGACCCATACCATCCTGCTAAAACCTAATGCTAAGCCCTTCTAAAAAAAAGAAAAGACTAGTCAACCCACTAATTGAGCCTCTAATTCATCAAGAGGTTCAAAAACTGCTGTCAACCCGGATCATCTTTCCAATCTAGTATACTATATGGGTTGCCAACCTCGTCCCTGTGAGGAAGAAAAGTGGCAAGATCTACCTTTGCGTGGATTTTTGAAATTTAGACAAGGCATCGAAGAAGGATAATCACCCTCTCCCCTCTTGGATGAGGTATTGCAAATTGTGAATGGATCACAAATGATGTCCTTCCTAGATGGGTACTCCAGGTATAACCAGGTCATGGTTAAGTATGAAGATAGAGACAAAACAACATTCACCACCAAATGGGGAATGTTTGCATACTGGAGAATGTCTTTTGGCCTGATCAACGCAGGGGCCACATTTCAGAAGGCTATGGACATTACATTCAAAGGCCTAGTGAACTGGTGCATAATCATCTACATGGATGATTTGACCATCTTTTCCCAGGATAGGCACGATCATTTCACCCACCTTGCCCAAATTTGTGAGAGATGTCACTGGTACAAAATATTTCTCAACCCCAAGAAATGTATATTTGGGGTCACTAAAGGGAAGTTGCTTAGGCATATTGTCTCCGAGAAGGGTATATCTATTTACCCTGAGAGAGTTGAAGCGCTACTGAATCTACAGATGCCCGGCAGCAAGAAGGAAATGAGATCTTTCTTTGGGAAGATCAATTTTATCTGGTGGTTCATCACTAGATTCACTGAGATAGTAAAGCCACTCAATGAAATGATGAAAAAAGATACAAATATTGAGTGGATTCTTGAAGAAAAGTAGGCATTCGCTAAAATTAAACAAACAATTTTGGAGGCACCAATCTTGGCTAGTCTGGACTATTTCCTCCATTTTCATATATATTCCTTTGCTTTGCCACATTCTGTTGTGGAAGTTTTAACCTAGAAGGTTGAAGGGGAAGAATGACCAATAGCTTTCATGAGCTCCCCTTTAAGAATGCCAAAGTCCAGTATTCACCTTTGGAAAAGAAGGCCTTTTCTCTCATCCACACTGTGAAGAAATTCTAACATTATATTCTTTGGAGCAAAGTGCAGGCTATCATCCTAGACAAATCTATTAAGTCTCTACTCCTGTAGAGTGAATTGGGTGAAAGAAAAGGGAAATGGATGGCCATCCTCCAAGAGTATGATTTGGAAATGCAACCCATGAAGATAGTCTGAGGCCAAGGACTGAGTAGAGCGATGGCAGAAGAGACTCCCAACATCGAATGCCAGGCATACACAGTGGAGTCCATCACTCAAGATCTGTGGTATACCAACCTAGTATACTTATTTTTGAACAACAGATGCCTGGAGGGGCTACCCTCAAATAAAATGTTGTGCCCTATGGTTGAAAAGTGTGCACTTCATGATAAAAATGGGACACTTTTCCGCAGGAATTATGAAGGGGTATACCTCTGGTGCATAAACAGGGACTAGGCTGCAAAAATGATTGATGAATTTCATGGGTAGTTTGGAACTGGGAATGGCTCAGCTGATGCCACTGCCCATCAGATCCTCCAGGTTGGGTACTACTAACCTGTATCTTCAAGGATGTCTACACTCATGTTAGGAGATGCCATACTTGCCAAATAGTGGCACATCATGAGCGGAACCCGGCCATGCCCCTGTAGCTGGTCTTTGAAGCTACACCCTTCACCCAATGGGCATTTGAATTTATCATGGAAATCAACCCCAAATAATCTTCCAACCACCGGTATATTTTGACTACTACCGACTATTGCACATGGTGGTCTGAAGTGATTCCTTATAAAAACAACACGACAGATGTAGTCATAAAATTTCTGGAAGGAAACATCGTCACAAGATTTGGAATGCCATTTGCTATAGTATGTGACAATGGTCTGGCATTTTCTTTAGAACAATTACTTTAATGGACCTATGACATAAAGATCACTCTGAAGTTTTCTAGCAACTATTACCCCCAGGGAAATGGCCTTGCTGAATCAACCAACAAGAATCTACTTGAGGTGATGAAATATCTGCTATAATAGAACCCCCGAGATTGGCACCAAAAGCTTAGATTCACCCTCTAGGAGGATCATATATAAATAAAGGAAGCCCTGGGGACATCCCCATTTCACCTAGTTTATGGCCAGAATCCAGTATTCCCCATCAACTTACAGATCCCAGTTTTACAGTTCATGCAGAAAATCAGCAACCGGGACAACATCGTGGAAGTTCAACTCCTAAACCTGGTGTGGATGGAGGAACAAAGAGATGTAGCCCTTGAACATTTTGCACGTCATCAAGCAATAGTAAAGTGATGGTTCGATAGAAGAGCCCAGTATAAGGCCTTTTAGATTTTGGACTTGGTCCTCTTGTGGGACAAGGCCCGGGAAAAGAAGGGAAAGCACACCAAATTTCAGCGGCTCTGGCTTGGACCATATTTGATATCTGAGATCTGTGGGGCTAAAACTTATCACCTCATCACTATGACCAGAGAAGCCATTCCACTACCTATCAATGGGAAGTTTCTCAAGCATTACTTCAAATAAGTTAGGCGGCGAGTCATCCCAAAGTTGTAATAAATGTATATTTATTGCTTGTAAATACTCTTTCATGGTTCTCCATTTGGAACACCCTGTAAATAGTTCTTGCTGGCCACCCTCTGGGGTTTCCTTTTCTTGGTGTTTTCATTTTCTTTTAGTTTCTTGTTTTCTTTCACTTTTCGGGTGGCCAACATGTTACCTACGTCTTGTAGACCGGTATGCTTTGCATAACATCTAGTCTTTGGAATGGTACCCCAAGTATTTTGAATAGTTTGGAATCTATTGTTAGCATGGCAGAATTTGTTCACACTGTAAAGTTATTTTTTAAGTATGGTAAAAGGTTATGGGTAATCTTCATCAGATCCACATCTTGATAGTTTGGATATCAGTTAACAAAAAATTTAAGAAGCAAGTAATCAGACACCTTGAGGGCAGATCGTTCGTACTAATTGATTGACCAAGTCTGAAAATCATTTAAAATACCTTGGGTCTGGAACTTTCTCTCCTACTTGGTAATTTAAAGGCTAAGTGTTAAGGTGAAAGAAGTACCATCATCAAAATTAGCTAAGCTTAAGGTTCATGGTGAAAGGAGTACCACCTTGCCATCTAGAAAAGAAAGAGAAAAGAAAGAACTGAAGAATGGAGAATTCCAGTATCTGAGGGAACTGTGCAAGATATGATGACTTTGGTTTAATTTATTAGTGCCTCCTCTCTGTTTCTTCCAGAGGTCATCAGCTTGGTTTTCTTTCAAAGTACACACCTCAGAGCTGATGAAAGACCAAAATATTGAATCATTGATGGGCTAGATTTTCTCAGACGCCTCGCGTTGTGCAAACAAAATGCTCCAGGTAAAGATTTATTCCAGTTTTGCTAACCAGAGATTCTAAAGTTCTTGAATACATTGAGGAAATTGCCCCAGATAGTTTCCATTTGTTACAGCCTACATACCCATCCCTACATTTTGTAGGAAAAATGTTGGGTCCCCCTTTTCTCTTTTGTTCTTCCCTTGTTGTCTCTTTGTTTTTTTTTCTTCTTGTGTCTTTGGGATCCAGTCCCGGAGTTTGTTTGTTCTTTCTAGACCCGAATTCCAGACTCTGGAATTCTCTACCATTGTGTCTTCTTTTGTAGGTATGGTTACATCGAATCCCTGGGCCCAGAGTCTAGAGGTTTCTTGTTCCATAGTTTGTGAAAAGAAAGACAACGCATTTTTACCCTAAGGGTACGACGATTAAACACTTAGAGCATTCAAAGCAATTTTAAGGTGATTAAGGCAATCTAAAAAACTTTTGCCCCATGTGCTTAGTGGTTAATTATTAGTGATTTGTAGAGTGCTTGTTCATGGTGGTTTGAAGGTGAGCTTATTGCAGAGTACCTCATGTGCTTGTCTTTCCCGCATCTTCCACTTTTCCAGGTAAGCTTTTGCCTTTTCTTTCTCTGGTTTCCAGTTTTCTGGTTCGCTTGTTTTTGGTTTTTGTTTCCTTTCTATTTTGCTTTCATTTTTGTCTCTAGTTTTGTTTTTTGTCACCTCCCGTTGGTGGGTTGGCACTGATAGAGGATTGTCCACCCTCTGTGCAGCTATAAGTTAGTTAGCTATTATGTATATTTTGCACATTATATAATTTATTAAGTATAGTCATGTATATATGTCTCGACCCTCTGTACTTTTGATGTATATCCTATGTGTATCCTTTTGTGCCCGTGTCAAGCTCACCATTCCTTTTTGTGTCTTCCCAATTTTGTTGAGCTTTCCCTCTCAGTCAAAACCGATTGGTTTAGACTCGACACCTTATTGGTTTGGGCCATGGTGGTTTTCTCTCTCCTTTGTTGAGTCAGTCTTTATGGTGAATTAATTTCCCATGTGAGCATTCAAAATGAGCCCAAGTGGCATTCACTCTGCATGTTTTTAGATAGTTTTCAACGTTAATTCCATAACTCCCATTTACTGCATGGCCATGTGACACCCACATCAGCCTAGTATGGCTAGCATTTTAGCCATGTAACTTAACGATTATTTTTTTGGACTTTGGGTCCCAAGTCTTTAGTCGTCCCCTTTTCACTTCCACCACATGTGTCAGAATCCCTAGAGGCCCGGGTGATGGTCAAACTTCCAAGAAGAGATCGCTTTTAAAATCCTTTTATTACATGTATATATTTCTGGAGTTTGACATGAACTAACAATTCTTTCAGGAACAGGTGTGATGTGATGGTAAGATCTCTAAAGCCTGGAGTAATACTATGTTTTATATATATACTGATGGTCGTCTAGTCTTGCAAGTTGTCTGAATATCAAATTCATCAATCATGTCTGAGGCATCTGCATCATCTCCACCAGGGAGTCCAGACCTCCCCACCACTTCAACCAGGGCAGCTACCAGAACAAAGGCTAAGAAGGCCTTAGAGAAACTCCCACTCAAGATGAAGTACCGAAAGGGAGAGGAAATCCTAGGATCAAAGGTTGATTCCAAGCTCCAGTTGATCAATGACACCAGCGTCGGAGCATGGGCCAAAATATAGGCCCTAGTGAAAATAATGTTCATACAATGGATAGTCGGGGGTCCATTTGCCATCAATGTGGGAAATTCTAGGATTCTCAAAGCTTCTTGTTTCCCCTACTTCATGCAAGCCCTGGAGCTTATTCTCACTCTTGTAGGACACTGAAATATAGTTGTCCAGGCCATCATGCTTGCCTCCCCAGTCCCAACTAGATACCCAACCCCTATGGTGTCTCTAGACACCGCATATTTTCAAGTGGGGTTGGGAATTCCCCAATTTTATGATGTGGCCATCCTCACCTGGGCTCTGGCCTTAGAAGAATTTCAGAAGTTGGAACACATGGCCTGATAGTATCTTAACAACAAATGGGTCAAGGTTCCAGGGAAAGACTTCAAGAAGATGAAGCTTGAAATCCCCCAGACCGAATTCAAAGAAAGCATACAAATAGGGATTATTGCACTAAGTAGGGTCTTCAAAAAACCGCATGCCTAGGAATTCTTGACATGGATGTATTATTTCCTGCTCGGCATCTCTTCTGGGAAGCAAAAATTTGACTGGGCCACAATCATCACCAATCATGTGGAATCCCAACTCCTGTAGGTCGCCAGGTCTTCCAAGTTCTACATGATGTCTTATGTTTTATGGGCTCTGGCACAATAACGCCCCATCACAAATGGGTTATTAATAGAAGATGTACTTGGGATTGGCCCAGGCCAAAATTCTCCCTGGGATTATTTCCTCCAAATCCAGTGGGAGGCTAGTTTCCTCAACTTCTATTAGGTGAATGATGCCTTCATCTACTGCAACCTCCTCACACCTACTCGAGACACTGGATACTGGCTCTCTAAGGAGGCAATGCACTTGGTTAGCTCTTATGGCCACTATTACATTCAATACCAGCCACATACATACATTCAGGTGACCAACTTCTCTGGGAAACCCTACTTATTTCCTAAACACTATGGGAATAAGATAATTCTTTTGGAATACTGCTGGCAGATCTTAGAGTTGCACGCCCTTTTCATGGTGAAGAAGGTTACAAATGTTCCATTCCCAATCACTTGTGTAAATTATACGTGTAGTTTGGTAGTGGCCAAGGAGGCCGACAATGAGCTCAAGAGTCTTGGGCTAATGGAATTCTATTTGGAGCGGAAGAACTTCAATCCACTGGGCAAAATTGCCTTGGCACTACCCTGGGTAGCTCCCCCACATGAACATCACATGGAAGATTTTTGGGAAAATTACCAGGACAATTTTGAGGTTCAGGACTGACATTTTGTCTAGATGATTATGGGAATGATGAAGAAGCTCAAGCTTCAAAAGTTCTTAGACGACTTCTCAGATACTAGGTCCATAAAGGACCCACAATATAAAGAAAAAGGAGTGTATAAAATGGCCCTTCCTCCAATGAATTGGGATGCACAGGATGGTCCAACAATAGAGGACCTCACTCACAACATGATCGAGTGCAGTCGCGCATATTTCAAGAAGGCATGCCTGAAGAGCACATGTAAATTTGGCCCATTCCTATGGGGTTCAACTTCCACAGCCCAAACCTCTTTACAGGGTGAGAATAGAGGAAAAAGGGAGGTATGGACTCCGTCCTAGGTCCCAATAGCCAATCTCATAGTGGAGAAAATGCAAAAAACACTAGTAGCCTCCCAACAAATGAAAGACAAGTTAATCACATGGTTGGCCACCCCAGCCATTATGCCTGAACCTATCTTCCCTCCCACTTCCCCATCACTTGCAGCATTAATGGTCCAATCAATAGGGACCAAGGTGGAGGAAGAGCTAGTGGCCATGCTAGACGCGGGGCACCCATTGGTGACAAGGAGGAAGAAGAAGAAAGATAATCTTCAACCAAAGGTGGAGGTGGAGCTTGGGATGCCCAGCATCCCCAAAATATAGATTGTCTCATCAAACTCCCCGGAGACAGACAATCACCCTGAGAATCCCCTGAAGACCTCCCCTCCACACGATGAGTTTGATAACATGTTTGGGATGAATGAGCTAGTGAACTTACAAGGGGAGATCGAGAAGGCAGTTGAAGAGATCACTGCCCAAGAGGAAGTGGTGACCCCTCTCAAGAAGGAAACCCCAGAGAAGGAAGCTTCTAGAGAACAGGAGATCTAGGTAGAACAAGAAAAAGAGAAAGAATAGGTAAATGTCTCTGATGTCCCTGAGATATAGGTTCAAGAGACCACTGCAAAGGGAATGCTATCACAGAATGAGCCATCAGCATCGCCTGAGAAAACCTGACCTATGCAAGAAACTATAATCTCGGCAGCCATAGTCTAGATGCCACCTCCAGCCCCGAGGAAAGTGAATTTAGTGAGGTAATTATGGTGGCCCAAACATTGAATCTTGGTTAGGTACCTATGCCACCTCTTGAAAATACTCCAACGAGGGAGAACATCTTGGTGGAAAATACCAAAGCAGAACAACAACAGTGACAAAGTGAGGGGGTAACCCCAGAGATGCAGACGTTGAACATAACGCTGCTAAGGACGTGGACATCGGGGAAGATGACACAAACACCACTAAAGTGGTCAATATAGGTGATCCTAAGGATAGAAGGAAAGAGCCCGAAGAGGTTTGAGATACCAAGAACAAACGACAAAACCCCAGAGGGGAATTATAGGATCAAACTCTGGCAGCAAGGCCACCCCTACCACCACAATGGTTGGTAGAATCAAGGAAGAGGAAAACCCTAGCACTGGCCAAGGCCCATCTTTCCTTGGTGGAAATGATGGCATAAGCACAAAATCCTCCCAAAGAAAATAAATCCCAGAGATTCCATACCCTCCAGACTGGGCCGAGTGGAGATACAGTTGCGATAGTCGCAACACCCTCCCCAAATGAAAATGAGGTGATGATAAAGGTAGAGGATTACACAATTATAGAGATATCTCTGGGAAAGAGGGGAAAGTAGGGTGAGTTAGACCTATTGAAAGAAGTGGCCAAATTGGTAGAGGCCCGCTATGAAAAGGAGGCTCAGAAGTTCAAGGCAGAGAAGGAGAAGAACGCAAATCTTGTCAGACTTTTGATAGAGCTGGCCCAACCCATCAATGCCATTCCTTTGGAAGCTTCCTCATCCAAAGCACTACTCCCATAGGGTGACATCGATGCACTTAGAATTATGAAAAGAAAGGCATAGGTGGTCAATGATTGGGTAGCTTAGTAGATAGGAAATTTATGGTGTTTCCAAGCAATGACTCTCCTAGACCTATACGCCACTAGCATTGTTATACATTAGGAAAAGACCACTATTACCATCTGGGAGGGAGAGGTCAAGAATTATGAGGCTTAGGTAAGTGAGTTAGGAGAACTCATGAGCATCAGAGAGGAAATTGTCTCCGAGGCTAGAATTTTGGGTGAGGAATCCTTTGATTTTGTCCGGACCCAGAACTCCAGACTTGATCTCACAATGGAGATAACCAAGAAAATAGTAGGGGCCCTACGGGACAAGGTGAAAGAGATAAATTATTTTTGAATTTACACACGGAATTCATTACCAGGGTTTCAGATGTTGATCCCTTCAGTACTAAGAGATGTACTCTAGAGGAGTATGTCATAGGAAAGTTTGATGAGCTGATGGAAGCTCAATTCCAGTCCCTGAAAGGAATTGATGGAGAAGAAATGTCACAAATATCTCACATGATGCTCCAGGGACATGATGTGGCAAAGATGGCCATAGAATTTAGGGCAAAAAATATGGATCTGGATGAACAGGTGGAGGCGGCTAAATATCATCGGGAAAACCTAAAAGACATCGATGAGGATGGAATTGCTCAACTCTTAGAAACATTCAATAACACTAAGGAATAATAGGGTCCTTCAGAGTCTGGATATTTTTACCAACAACACATTTTTGTATTCATCATTCTTGGGGCATAAGTTCCTGGATCCCAGAGTTCTGAATCCATAGTTTTGTATTCATTCGGTGACCCAGGTCCAGGCTCTCCAGAGCTGACTGGTCATCATCAGGCAGTTAATAAGGATGTCAGATAGTAGGTGACTCTAGCAAGGCATGTCGGCTTGAGGCAAGTGGTCTTCCCAAGGTGCCACTCTAACATAACACCTAGTACATTGAGGACAGTGAACTGCTCTTCCATCAATGAGGGATGTTTTCTCGATCCCTAAGGGATCAAATTTCTTCTATTCTCCCTCTGGCTCTCTTCTCAAGGCTGATTCTTCCATACCTCCTTTCTTATCTCATTCTTCTGACATGTCAGACCTCTGCTCTTCTCGAGGTTGTTGTAGTGTGGTGCAGGTAAAATCGACCGCCAGAAATTGTATTTTGTTGGTTGAGTGTAAAGTTAAGTTAGGCTAATTTTAGGGCAATTTTGTGTATAAATAATAAGTATAGCCTCATTTCAAGGGTTGGAAAAATTGATGATTTTGCAGTCCATAGTTATAGAATTTTCAGTTTTTAGTTCTCGTAGTTGCAGAGCTCAATGCTCCTTAGTCTTTAGAAGCTTTCAGTAGATAGATACTCCCCTAGAGTTGTTGATGTACTCACCAGTGATGTTGGAACACCATTAATGAAGAAAGAAGGATTCTGGCAATTTTTTTGTTGGTCTCTTGATCTCTGACTTAATACTTTTTGTGTTGTATGTTTCTTATGTCCCTTTCTCTAATGTATTAAGTAGATTAATGACCTTATTTTCCCCTCACTATTGAATACATATGAACTGATTGTTGTGCACGCATTCATTATTTTAGTGTAGTATATTAGAGCTTGGTTGACGTTTTGAATGTATTTGCATGACTATAGATAGATGGATTATTTCTAACTCTTCCCTATCTTTTGAAGTTTATTTGGTAACTAATGAATGCTTATAGGAGACCCCACTTACCTAAATCCCCAGAGAAGATGATCTGAGATAACCAGCTATCCCCCCGAAAAAAAAATAGTCACAATGCCCAACTTAGCTCCTGCACCATCAAGACCTGACTCTCACGTGCTTGAAGGCCCAGAGAATCTCATTTCTCAAGACAACCTTTATAGGTGAAGTTGGCCGGTACCCCGATACCCAGTGACAACTTACCTCTGTCGGCAAACCCGATCACAAAACCCCGTCAACATGACCCTCAATAAGATCAATCCATAACATACAGTAAGAAGGAAATAAAATATAGAAGCATATCCCAATGAGTCTAAAATAAAACAAGATGAAAGTGATACGAATCATAAATTTAAAATCAATAATTTCATGTGTATCAAGATGTTTACTATCATAGCTAATTAAATCAATGAAGAAACACTGATAAAAAATTGATTAAAACAATATGAATGGATGGTGTTTAAACAATCATTCTTGACAATGGAAATCACTAATATTGACCATGATAAAAATGCTATAGATATTTTGAGCGGTTCTCTCAGGTTTCTATACCTTTTATACATATATTTTCCATTATAAACATTGGATCTCCTTCCTATGACCCAATGCAAAGTGTAAGTATGGCAAAGAATGCATAAAAGTATTTTGTTTAATACTGTGGAGTAGTTAGTACAAGGATGAGAAGTTGTCCTTCGCTAGTATCCAAAGGCATATGATTTAATTGTTTAATGCTTTTATTTTGAGAGAAAAGAAAATGTTAGAAACAACTATGTATTAACTAAATGATCTGTAAAGAATGATCACAAATGTCAGAACATATAACTACCTAGTCGAGCAACGAGTCAAAAAGTTCACAAACAAAACAAAACAAAACTGCATTGATATATCATTTTCTTAGAATACTGAATGGGATAAGATAATATAATAAAAATTGACTATTAAAAGAACAAAAATGAGTAAGAGTTTAAGAAAAATGGCCATGAACTTGTAAAAATGACTTTGAATTGCACAACAATGACCACATTTTTCACCCAAAATGACCATAAGGTATAAAAGTACAGAGATGTATGGAGCTGCATGTTTGATTTAAAGCATGTCTCAAAAGCTTGAAGAATACCTCCATCGAAGGGTCAACTATGTAAGTCTCTTAGAAGCAGAACATAATCAAAAAGAAGGTTAAAGGATAGAATATATCTAGTTTTGGTGGAGTTTTCACATAGAACAAGGAGATTAGTTCTAAGCTTGAAAATATAAAGAATCTGATGGTTGCTAACAAATTCTCCAAGTCCCTACATGAAGAAGAAAAATAATGGAGGTGGAAATGGAAAGAGGCTGGAAATATTCATTTTATGTAAGAAAACTCTCATCTTTTTTAAGTTTATTATCATCTTTCACACTGGATAAAAATGAGCATTTGAGCATAGGCTACAATGTGAAGCTAATTTTAGAGATTTATCCTAGTATTCCAAGAGATATCTTGGTAATTTTTAGATCTGAGTCCGATTTTGTTAGGAATACAGAAAGAACTAACCCATCATATTAATTCCCACACAAAATAACAAAGTCAATAGAACTTATTTGCTGCTGCATATATATACATATGCATACTTACACACACATATATATACATACATATGCATATATACATATACATACATATGCATACATATACATACATACACACACAGTAGTCTTTGTTGAATATTGAAAGGAAGCTATTTGTAGCAAACAAGACAATGTGCAATGACATTTAATGGCTCAAAGACAAAAAGGTATCTAGATCTATCAATTAATAGAAGTATCCCAATCAATAGGGTCCCATGGAGAGATATATATGGTAGAAGAAGAGGAGACAATGACTAATGTCATGTACCATAGCTAAAGACAATAATCAGTCACAGGGGTCAGAAAACATTGAAAAAATGCATCAATGAAGTGACCATGCAGAAATCCTTGAATAACATGAGTCAAAGCAATGGTTGAAAAGGCAAGAAGAGTGGCAATGCATGAATAAAACTGGTGTAGGAGCTACAATGTGCCAATAGATTATAGTATTATCTTGGAATTTTTTGACAAGTCCATGAAGAATACATTATGAAGAAGCCTAAGAATAGTGAATGAAATGCAATGACAGAAACCCAACTATGGACAAAAGTAGAGGGCAGGTATTTGCATGAGATTAAGCATGGTAGAGAGTCAAAATTCTGATATTAATAGCATATAATATGGTGAAAGACATTGAAATAAAAATGAAGTGACCCTCAATAAGACAATCCATGATACACAATAAGAAGGAAATAAAATATAGAAGCATTTCCCAACAAGTATAAAACAAAACAAGATGAAAGTGATACAAATCATAAATTTAAAAACCAACAATTTCATGTATATCAAGATGTTGACTATCTTATCTAAATAAATCAATGAAGAAACACTGATAAAAAATGATTAAAACAATATGAATGGATGGTGTTGAAACAATCATTCTTGATAATGGAAATCACTGATGTTGACCATGATAATATTATTATAGATATTTTGAGTGGTTCTCTCAAGTTTGTATACCTTTTATACATATCTTTTCTAATAGTGAGTGAATGAAATACAAAGAGCATTGATTAAAAGTAAAGCACCAAGGGTTCCTTTCAAAGAGAAAGAAAAAGAAACACTGTCATGATCAGATTAGATGACATAACTTCACTCAAGGGTAGATAGATATCAATCCTAATCTCTCGTGACTGATAAGAATCTATGTCGGTATTGAACATTCATTTCTGCAAGTCCTTGTCAATCAATCTTGCACCATTAGAATGAAAACGAGTTGCTTCTTGTGGGAGATAGTTTGTCAAAATTGGATGCACTAGAAAGAGAAATCGCTATGAGCAATCAATCATACATGGAACTGTTCATACACATAAGAAGGGATCAATGTAGTAGTTCCATTCTTAGACCTTTCAGTTTGTTTTTGGCTTTTGCTTCCTAAACTATAATAGGGCATTCTCCTATAGTTTCATGGGAAGATACAAATGCTAATGCTTTGAGCAACAATATAGATTAGAGGACATGGGTTTATAACTAAATACATGAAATGAATGAAGGAAATGAACATCAGGTGAAAAGAAATGGACATATCATAATCACTGCAATTGTTAACATTCACTGCTAAAAAATAAACCCTAATGTCTACAAATCACATACCTTCGAAATGAATCACAAATCAAAGATAAAGAAAGTAGATCTATAAGACAATACACTCCAACTAGTTACAATGTCTTCGTGCACAACTTTGACCTCAAATTCGCTTCCTCCCACTCCTTTTCTAATCTCTTCGGCATAAAAAATAAAAATGATTTAGTTTTTTCACTCTTTTTTTTCATGTATAGCCCGCAACTGTCAGAATTCTAATGATCTATTTAAAACCCATCGGAATTTTGATGCCATCGGGGACTATTACAAAAAAAAACCCCAAAATACAAAAAAAATCATCCGTCAGAAGTTGCCATTGAAATTTGGCCCCAAATGTAGCAGTGTATCTATCTTTAATTCATTTCCCTATTTAAATAATATTTACCCACATTAAATATACAAATCCTCTAAAGCCAACGTAATTTCCCAAATAACAGAAATATATAATTTAACTAATAACATTACAATATTATTGATTAATTAATCATGGCCCTAAATGCCTCTAACTATATGTCATAAAATACATTAATTTTAGACACTAGTTCAATCATAAGTCAAACAAATATAATCCAATTAAACTAGATAATAAGAACTAAACTTAGTAATTTAAAATTAAAAATAATAATAATAAATAAATATCAATTAAATATAATGATAAATATAATAAGTATAAATAAAACTAAATACTTATTAAATGATAGTAAAATATAATTATAAAATAGCCAAACTAAATTTAATTAAAATCAAAACTAAATACAATGACCCCACATGAAAATAAACTATAACAAAAGAAAAAGAAAATATAATTATAATTTAATCACATGGTGGGAGCCACATGCACGGGTGAAGGAAGGCTTATGTAAGGACGGATTATTTATTTATTTCTAAATAAAATTTATTTTATTATTACTATTTTTTAAGGTCAAAATGATTTGACCTCCAATAAGATGAGTTATATTTTTCTATTTTTTTTAATAAAAAAATATCTCCCATTAATTAGGCAATTATAGGTAGAATAAAATCTAATTGAGTGAATTTCTCTATTTATTTTATTTTTGTTTCTAGCTAAAATAAAATAAACCAAATTGTCCTTTTTCCAGCAACATACTTTATATATATATATATATATATATATATATATATATAAAGTTTTTTTTTAGCTGAAAGAAACAATTAAGCCTAAAGGGAAATGATAAAGGATTTTTCCTATGAACATTCTTTTTTTCTTTAATAGAGATTTTGAGATGAAAAAAAATATTAAAATATTAATTTAATCTCTTGTTATAAAATTTAATCCCCACTTGTTTTAATTCCATGCAGAAGTAGATTTGAGGTTTTGGACCGGAATCCTGGGAAAGGTGGTTTTCTTCTTTTCAAGGTAAGAGATTCATAGATTTGGGCCTATTATCTAATTTAGCCATAATACCATAATTTCTCACAAAGGAAAACATCATCACAAATCTGAAACCCTAATGGTAGTTTTGAAAACTAAATCATATCAAAGGAAATCCTAATGCCCATTTTACAACCAGATATTCTAATGAAACTCTAAGCCCAAAACAGATATCAGACATACAATCATAAAGGAAAAACCACGTAAATGATCCCATAACCTATTCTTCAAATTTTAAGCAATATAAAAACATATTATCAAACAAGGAAGATTCAGACACAGGATCCCACCAAGCCAGATGCATAGAAGATAGGGATCTGGAAGGTTGGAATTAACAAGATCAAGATCCCACCTTAGTAATTGATGAGAAGATCCAATTCAAAATCAAAGCAATCACGAATCCAAAATATTCCTGAGCTTTTAACAAATCTCTAACCACCTAAATTCTCCTTCCATCTGATTGAACCGCCTCCAAATGACTTTCAATCTAGAGATTAGAAAACCAGATAATTATGTTTATAAAAAGTACAACCCTAATGGAATATTAATTATTAATTAAAAATTTATAAAAAAAAAATCTGTTAATTTCAATTTCACTTAAAACAATGCACAACTAAACTTTAAAATCAAAATTCAAAGTCATAAATCAAAAATCATGAGAATATTTAATTAAATTAAATGAATTAATCATGCAACTTAAAGTAATATTTAATAATTCAATTTGCACAATTAATTACAATATTTAAATTTAATATTTATTAAATCTTAATTATTAAATTAAGACTTAATAATTAAATCAATTAATTAAATATAGGCATTTAATTAATATTTAATTATTAAATAGCCATATAATTAATATATTAGTATTTTAACCTTATCAAAGGTGCAACTATTAACATTAATATTTACCATAATTACTCATTAAATTGAAAAAGCTAAAGGCATCATCAACCCAACTGAAAACCGTCTAAACGGAAAAACAAGTGAAACACAAACACACACACACACACACACACAGGCTCACAATTCTACATCACTTAGACGAATTCAGATAGGATAGTCAATCAGATTCTTGTCCATTTCTAGGAAAAAAATAAGGGTTTAGGGTAGGGATTTATGCCTGAATATTATCTCCCCTCTCTTACCATTGAGACATTGCGATAGGGCACGCTCACTCCTGCCAATTCAGGGAAGACGTTGCCCAGTACCTGCAAACCTGTCATCACAAATATGAACATATGCATACATACAATATAATAGACAATGGTTGAGACCAGTTTATTATGTGGATCTCACCAAAGAAAGTAACTACGACTCTGTCTCATACCATACCAAACACACCAAACAGTAATGTAAAACATATGCATGAGCCATACACATACAAAAATAGGGCCAGTATTGTTAGAAAACCATAATCAAAATGACATCATAGCATATACATAACCATCCTAAAATAGCCATAAATCACATGTAAATAGAAGATATAACATAGCTAAGCAATGGATCAATAATATAATGAAAAGTAATACATGAATATCTTCAAAATCAGCTAAAATAACCAACACATAAATAAAAAGGCCTAAAAGAGTTTGATAACTGAAATAGAAAAGTAAACTAAGGGGTGGGTATTACATCCTCCCCCCCTTAAAACTAGGCTTACTCCTGGAAGCCTACAACAAAGATAGAGACATGAATCTCTCAACACAAAGCAATGATATATAAATGAACAAGGTTTTATTTCTATGTTTGGTTTCAAGTTTAAACTATAAGACACCTAATGAGTGTATATTACCCACGGTTCCCAATGTAGAAACTCGGTGCTCTGATACCAGATGTATTGCACCGCCGGGGAACCCAGGAGAAACTAACCTAGACATGCAACTAAGTTAACATGATAAATTTTTTAAAAATGTTTACAAACAAAGATGATAACAACGCACAAGCAATATAATGAAATACATGACATACACATAAATACAACATAAAAATAGATTACAAATCTCAAGGGTTCCTTGACATAGAATTACTTAAGAAAACTAATCTATGAAGAACAACTAAAAATAACTAACATAAAAGATACATCAACATAATCATAATATACATCTCATATAATAAGACCACATATACAACTCATACCCAAGGTATACAAAGAATTAGCATCCACTGCACAAGTCACAAGATATGCAATAATGAATAACAATACAACACATCCTCTAAATGGATGTAAACCAATATACAGATATGGTACAAGTATACAACTCATAAAATTGAACAAGTCTCTAGAAGATTCATAAGGTAGAACTACAACAAGGATCATCCAACCATGAAGAATAATGTCAGATCTCAAATGGTAAAATAATCACTACCACCTGACCTCGTGGAACCAAAGATCCACTCCCACCATGCTAAAGAGATGACATCAGGCCCACTCACATAGGTATAAAACAAGAAGGTAACATCAAATATACAAGACATCAAAAAGGAAGACATAGGAAGATCCTAGAAGCTCTCTAGAACACAACAAGGAATCTACACAATACCAGAGGCACCCGACACATGTAGGAAAACCTAAGCTACATATAGGGAAGTGTCATCACATAAGTCTACCTTGAGTTACCCTAGTAGTCCTCCCTAGACCCTGGCCCCCAAGTGAATCTATGTGGCTCAGTAATCCTTTCATGTAGACAAGGATTCTAACTCCCATCCTAGCCTGTAATCACACTCGAGGCATGGGTAAAGACTCATACATCTTTTTAATTCATTTTAAAACCCCATTAATATTTCATGTTTCCACTTATTAAGATACTTGCCAATGAGCTACCCTAGTAACGAGTTAGGGCCCTGGCCCTAATGCAAGCTGATAACATATATTTTGCCATTACTATGCAAAGGAAAACCATCGATAATGACTACACTAAAAGACAGGTTTTAGCACAACCCGATAGAACATTCTACAGTGTAAACTGAAGACACAACTTACAAGTGAAAACTAAAAAAGTTAATAGTGGAACCCGACAGGAGTAAACCGATAGAGGAACCCGATAGCATAGTGCAAACCAACAGAGTAGATTACAGATTAAACTAAAAGAGAATTTAAGAGAGGAACCTGATAGAGAAAGGGAACCCGATCAATAGACTTTGAGTTCAAACTGAGCATCAGACACCGAAAGTCAGTTATATCCTTAGAAAAGTGGATCTGACTTCCGTGTCAAATAAAACACTTATGTTTTATATTTAGATTTTTAATTGATTTAAAACCATTTCTTGAGGGACAAGAAAGATAATTATAATTTTTTTAATCAGTCTAATTGATTAAAAACATGCAAAACTAGGAGATTAAGGTCAAGTTGTAAACCTTTGATCATAGAGTTAAGTTTGTAATACGTGAAACTAAAAAGGTCCAATCTATTATATAAATAGATGTGTAATCATTAATTTGAGATGAATGTGAGGATGATAGTAGCCAACAAGCACATCTATGGATCAGACTAGGAGTTTCAAGAAGTAGAACAACAAAATATGAATTTGGTTATCAAGAACCATGAATCAAGGCTAGCGAGCAACAAAGGTATTAATTAATCACATTAGGTGATACATTGTACTTGTAATATTTAATGGATCTGTAATCATAAATTATAGATTACATACGCTCAGGTCAATGAGTACTTTTGTCTACATTCTAACAAGTGTAGCAAATAGAAGAATCCTTTCAAGAAAGGTGGATTTAACAATCCTATTGTAAATCTCTTAACCGAGTGCACACTAAATAGTGTTGCTAAAGCTCTTAACAGAGTAGACCTTAACCAATCTCCACATAATACTCCTAATAGGTTAGATCATTAGAAGTGATCAAATTGTAAGCCTTAATCAGCCCCTTCCAATCTGCAGATAGTGAAGTTTTTGTAGGTGTCATCCCCACCACATTTTTTACTTTCTAACAGGGGTTTCCTGCATTACCATATCTTTTGTTATGTTTTATTTCTTTCATGAATGTTTCTATGAATGTCTACAAACAATTAAGATTATGAATTGATATCACATGCATAAATAAAGAATAACAGATATGATCAGTAAAGAAAATATTTGATTACATAAGGTTAAAGGTTAATTAATTAAAAAATTTAGAGGTACCGATTCACCTCTCCCCTCTCAGTACATACTTCCCATTATTTCCAACAATTGGTATCAGAGTTAGATCTCTTATTTGGAAAGTTAAAATACTTAAGAGAAAAAATCATACAATGGATAAGTATAGGCTTGACAACAGTATTGAGAATTAGAAGTTAGAGATACAGATCTTCTTTGAACAATATAAAGAAGCTAGAATCAAGATGAGACTGTTGCTGGATGAAAGAAAGATTATGGCATCTCGCTGTAATGAAATAGTCTACAAAGAGGAAGAGATACCAGATCTTTTTGAATCTTCATGATCTACAACTACCAAAGCATCAGACATATTAGAAAAAAGCATCACAAGTTTGAATGAAATCAATCAACATCTGGCTCGACAAGTGAAATCTCTGCAAATCGGTCAAGAGACACATATGGTAAGAATGGTTGATGTCATGAACAATGCTAGACAAGCTGAGCAAGAAAGAACACTAGCTATTGATGAAAGGAGGAAGATTACTGAAAAGCTACAAGAGAAAGAGTCAAAAATAAAAATACTTACAAAACATCATCATGAGATCACAAATCAGATTACTCTTATGAGTCAAGAGGAAAAAAAAATGAACATAGAACTCATTGAAAGAATATAAGCTATCGGTGAGCTAAGAGAAGAAAATGAAAAGCTGAAACATGAAGTGAGAATTCAGCAACAGGACAATGACATGATCAAGAGAGCTAAAGAAAGCACTAAAAGGATGGATGATTTTATGGAAGGACAAAGAAGAGTCAACAATAATACTGGACTAGGGATACCGAAAATGAAGAATCACCAAACCAAGCTGATCCAAAGAATGTCTATGAAAATCCAAGACAAAGAAAGCTAACATACAATCACTATGGAAGGTCAGGCCACACATCAAATGTATGCAAGAGCAAAATGAAAGGTATTCCTAAATCCACATCTTCATTCATAGGAATTTTTATAAATGTAACAAGAAAGGATATAAAGCATATGAATGTAAATCTGAGGTGAAACAACCAAAGAATAAAACCTACATGGAAAAATATTGTCCTACTTGCAAAATGCATGGGCACACATATCTTGAATGTAGGAAGAAGAAAAAGCGAGCATGGAATCCTAAAGATCAATAAAATGCTTATCAATTGAAAAGAGTCGGTAACTCATATGTTTGGGATTACAACACATGGGAAAACTATACAACATGTGAAATATTTGGACACATAGCTCCAAAATGTATGAGACAATGGACAAGAAAGTCTAGGAGCTAGACTAAACCCGAAATGGCATGTCTACACTATCATAAAGTTGGTCATCTAAAGAAAGACTGCAAAGACCGAATGACAGAGACCAACACCTTTTCCAATGGAAACACCATTGAAAACATCAGGAAGATGAGAAACAAAATGTGGGGGAAAGATACAAACATTGATGAGGCTAGACCGAGCAATGAAATTGGTGACACCTTATCCAATGGATCTGATGACATCACCATCCCCACCTAAGTAAAAAAAGTAAGAATGGAAATGCATTATACCAAGTTATATTTTGCATCAGTTCCATTATGCATAGTTAAAACACCAAATTAGCATGATTAAAGATGCACTATGGTATTACTTATTATGATTCTGTGAAAACAATCTCGTCGGTCATTACATGTCAAAATACATTAGTGTACATACAAAGCTAAGTTGTCTATACTTACCAAGAATCATCGGTTAACACATAAAATCTAAGTTGATAAGTACAAACCAAGATCCGTTGGTAATTATGTGAGTTGACAATGTTGTCTTTTCCATACATCAAAATCCGTCGGTGAACATAACAAGTTGACAGCTACCCTAAAGCATTGTGTTCTCATCGAGAATGTTATTTGTGTATCACCTGATGACTCTATCTTCACACACCAAGAAGTGGTCAAGCATTAATGACTTGACTTAGGGAAAAGTCTATAAATAGACGACGGAAGGGATTCAATTTTCACCAAGAGAATAGAGCAAAGAGACATAGAAAAACCTGATCACGAAGTGACCTGATTGCAGATCTCCTACAACTTAACTCCCTACACTCCAAACAGATTCCTAATAGCTACAGAGGTTGAAGTAAGTAACAAAGATAATGAAGAACTCTACTTTCACTTACGGGAAAAATCCCTAATTTCATAAATGATGGAAACTACATCAAGAACCTCAAAAATCAAGAATGCTAAGGAGAGTAAGGTTAATCTGATAAATAATAGTGCATGTGAGGAACCTAAGTATAAAATCTCTCCCGAGGTTGCCTCGCATCTTGATGAATCTAGAGCATTTTCAGAGTTCCACCTAGGGTTTTTTTTATTGAGGATATTAGATCCTACATTCACTACAAGATCGCAAAAATTGGAGATCTTAAAGTAGAGCATACTTACAAGAAGCTTTGCAATGATGATGGAACCATAAAAGACGAGCACAAGCACATTGAGGTAAAAGGGCTCACAAATGCCCTATGGTTCCTAAAAGAGTTCAAACCCGAATGGATTTGGTTAGTTCTAAGCCGACTACATGAATCAAAGATGTGGCTAGGTGAGCCTAAAATAATAAACAGGGATGTTATACATGTTACCAGTTATCCCATAACCAAGAAACCCAAAGCACTGAAACACCCTCCTCAAGTTGACATTGAGAAGGACACAGGAGCTGCATGGGATGGAAGAGGATTAAAGGTATCCACCATCACCGATGATGAACTGAAATTTGGAGCATGTGTTTTAGGATACAAGTTCTTCCAGGATAGCAGGATGAACAATATTGCATCTAGAGAAATGGATACAACACATAAAATTGTCAAGAAGGGACTACAGTTAGATCTTTCAAAACTGCTACTCAGATAATTAGATGAGAACATGAGGACAATCAGGTATGCAAAGACCAACTCATGTAAATTTGGATCTCTGATATTATGTATATTTTTCCACTTCCAAGAAACCTTCCCATCTATCAGTAATGTGAAATGGGACACTACCTGACTAGTGAGAGTTCAAATAAATGAATTCATCAAGTCACTTGGAGACAATTTTGAGTCATTAATGGATGAGTATTTCTCTGGATTCAAAGGGAGAATGTAAAAGAGAATGAGGATACCAGAACAACTGGTAGAGAAATAAAAGACTAACATTTGTTTCTTGGTGGACACCGATACCACCCTAATCAAACCAGTTGTACCGAGGACAACATGGTTAGCTCCACTTGACTATGAAATCAACATAGATCAAGCAACAAATGTTATTGAAGCATTGTTGAAAGTACCATTGGATAAATCACAACCAAGGTTTGGAACCTTTGAAGAAGCCAAGGAAATAATCAAATCAGGCTTAGTTGTGAAGAATTTTGATAGGAAGAAAGACAAAATGGTAAAGACCTTGGAAAAGAAGCTATCAGTCAATGAGGAAGAAACTCAAAAGATAGAGGAAACCGAGGGTAAGTCACCCATCGGTGAAGAAGACAAGGTGAGTGACTCAGATTCAACAAAGTCTGATGTACCCCCACCCCTGAAGAAGGCAAGGAAAACAACTACTCAGAGGACAAGGAGCCAAATAGTAAAGGCAGACTCACCATCTATTAAGAAAGGTCAAGTAAGGACCTACAAAAGAAAACCTCAAACCAAACAGACCAAAGCACCAAAGAGGAGAAGGAAATTAATCCTAACCAAGGAAGATATTGAAGATACTAAACAAGATAAATTTGTCCAGATGGAAAAGAGTAAGATTCCTAAAAATATTTATGAAGTATGTGCTTCTATTATCAAATGGGGTGCAACAAATGATCGCAAGATTAAGAAATGGCTAACATTGGGTCCTGAGGATCAAAATAAAATAGAAGAGGCAATTATCACAATGATGTGTGTATTCAAATATGTTCCAATACAATTGGAAGATAATATGCCAAAAGAACTTTTGAATAGATTGTTGGCAAGATGGATATTTGCATTACACTCTAAGAAATAGATTAGGGAAAGATCCCTAGTTTCTTTCATGCCTCTTGAATCTAAAATGGAGGAAATTGAAGAGATGATGAAGAAACACTCCAAAATGTTCTCACCAAAGTTAAGAGCCTACCAAGTACTTAAAGGACATCTACTTGAGCTAGATAGGAAGAGTGAGGTTGAATGGAGAAAGATACTTGATATACCTAAAAAGGATACAAGTCCCGAGCCACAAATATCTCTTACCGACAAGAAATAGAACAAAGATGATCAGGCTAAACAGAGCCCCGATCATATCCTTATAAATGACACAAAGGATGTCACAACAGTAGAATCAAAAAAACAAGTCAACAAGGATATGGATATTTCTGATGAAACTTGGCTAGATAACACTATCATTGATATTATTGAAGATTCTATAGATAAAGTAAAGGGAGATGAAGATATTACTATTACATCTGATCAACGCTAGGATCAAGATACATTTGTTGATGTTGCACAAGTAAACATACTAGGTTAGATTCCATTATTGATTCAAGCAATCAATATAATCTTACAGAAGGAGAAGACCCTTGAGCTCGATGGCAGCATACTCGAGGATGCAGGCGAAGGAGAAAAGAAAGACACAACCGATGACCAGAATGTCATCAGAGGGGATCAAAATGTAACAAGTGAAGATCTCAAAAAAAAAGATGGAGATCAAACAGAAAAAGATGCACACATGAAAAATACAGATGAAGAGCAAAAGGATACCGGTGAAGGAGACAAAACCAAAGATGTCACTCCTAAGGACATCTAAGGAGATGTTGTAGGTATTTTGAAGGTTGATGTGAAGATGTCCACTCATAACCAGAAGGTGGAGATCGAAGCACAACAACAAAAAGGTACTACTCCACCGATAACCTCATCTAGCACATCAGACCAAGCAGAGAACCTGGTTATGGTTCTTCATATAGGTGCATCTCAAAAGAAAAAGAAGAAAGAAAAGAATAATAAGTTGGAGGTCACACTTGATGAGATCATAGAAATACCAAAGTGTGATCCAACTACTTTAGATTTTGAATCACTCCAATAATATGGAGAAATTTTTCAAAGGAAATCTTTGCAAGAAAAGCTTAAGAAGGAGCACCGAGACTCCCTAGTATTGGAAACCATAAGGGATATCTTAAACCAGATAGTTCCCAACATTGATGTCGATCACAATGCACCTATCCTAGATCAACTTGTTGTTCTCACCGACACCATCACAACATAGAATGTGGATGCAAAAAAGGTGATTGAGGAACAAGTAGAACAGAAGTTCCAATACAAACTAACATAAAAGATCAGCCAAGAAGTGGCAGAGAAAAAGGTAATGCTTTCAGAACTAGCCAATGAATTGGATCCAATCATTACTAAAGCTATTTCCTTAATACAAAAATTGTGTAGTTTGGATAAATTCACTAAGGACAATAGTGAAAAGATAGCAAAGCTAGATTCATATTTAGATACCAGTGCACAAGGTCTAACCAAAGATGACAATGCAATTAAATTGTATTATGAGAATTTAATAGAGATAAAAAGGTTAAGGCAACAACTTTGGGAAGCAGAATCACAATTTAGAGAAGAGGTTACCGACCTATAGGCTCAACTATTACCAAACCTCACACTTTTGCAACACCACATAAGTTCGGCAAGACAGCTAATTGCCACCCCTGAGTCGATGTCTGTAGAAGACAACATCTACAACATGCATGCCAGGATTACACTAGAGCATATGGCTCTTGAGCCTCTAAAGGAGAAATGGGAGAAGATGATAGAGGAAATGAATACCTCTCACTCTCATATTTTTGATAAATTATAGGTATAATACACCTTTTCCCTTACTATCAAAAAGGGGGGAAAATGGTATGTACAATAAGGGAGAATGATATGTACAGTACATATATCAAAAAGGTAAAAGACAAGGTAAAAAGGAAGAAATAGTATAAAGACAAGTGTACATACACATATACTATACTATACCAACATATGCATAGGGGGAGTCATGAAATGACTAAGTAATATACATGGTGTACATACTATAAACATTTTTAGTATTTTGCACATATCAGCTTTTGATACTAATGTCAAAAGGGGAGATTGATGACATATATTTTTCCATTAGTATGCAAAAGAAAACCATCGGTAACAACTGCACTGAAAGACGGGTTTTAGCACAACTCGACAGAACAGTCTACAATATAAACTGAAGACAACTTACAAGTGCAAACCGAAAAAGTTAACACTGGAACCCGACAGGAGTAAACTAACAGAGGAACCCGACAACATAGTGCAAACTGATAGAGAAGATTACAGAGTAAACCAAAAGAGCAGACAATAGAGGAACCCGACAGAGCAAGGGAACCCGACCGACAGAATTTTAGTTCAAACCAAGCATCAGACACCGAAATTCAGTTATATCTCGAGA
The DNA here is from genome assembly GCA_018584345.1 of Thuja plicata. Lineage (NCBI taxonomy): Eukaryota > Viridiplantae > Streptophyta > Pinopsida > Cupressales > Cupressaceae > Thuja > Thuja plicata. Next base: position 1,095,141 of record MU223165.1, on the reverse strand, counting down.
AAGTGGATCTGACTTCCATGTCAAATAAAATACTTATATTTTATATTTAGAGTTTTAATTTGATTTAAAACCATTTCTTGAGGGACAAGAAAGATAATTTTAATTGTTTAATTAGTCTAACTGATTAAAAATATACAAAACTAGGAGATCAAGGTCAAGTTGTAAACCTTTGATCATAGAGTCAAGTTTGTAATATGTGAAACTAAAAAGGTCAAATCTACTGTATAAATAAATGTGTAATAATTCAATTGAGATGAATGTGAGGATGATAGTAGCCAATGAGCACTTATATGGATCAGAATGAGAGTTTCAAGAAGCAGAACAACAAAAGATGAATTTGGTTATCAAGAACCAAGAATCAAGGCTACCGAGCAACAAAGGTATTAATCAATCACATTAGGTGAAACATTGTACATGTAATCTTTAATAGATCTGTAATCAGCAATTGTAGATTCCATACACTCAGGTCAATGAGTATTTTTGTCTACATTCTAACAAGTGTAGCAAATAGAAGAAATCCTTTCACGAAAGGTGGATTTAACAATCCTATTGTAAATCTCTTAACCGAGTGCACACTAAATAGCGTTGCTAAAGCTCTTAATAGAGTAGACCTTAACCAGTCTCCACATAATACTCCTAATAGGGTAGATCATCAGAAGTGATCAAATTGTAAGCCTTAACCAGCCCCTTCCAATCTGCAGATAGTGAAGTTTTTGTGGGTGTCATCCCCACCATAGTTTTTACCTTCTAACAGGGGTTTTCTACGTTGCCATATCTTGTGTTATGTGTTATTTATTTCATGAATGTTTCTATGAATGTCTACATACAATTAAGAATATGAATTAATATCACATGCATAAAGAAAGAACAACAGATATGATCGGTAAAGCAAAGATTTGATTACGTAAGGTTAAAGGTTAATTAACTAAAAGTTTTAGAGGTACTGATTCTCCCCTCCCCTCTTAGTACATACTTCCCATTATTTCCAACACAAGCCACTTCCCCTGTATACACTTAGTTAAACTACCTAGTCTCAAAAGATCGTCAAGATATACCGAAGGTAAAACATAGACCTCAAATCTAGTTTTTTCCCATACAAGAACTATTGGTAAAACCATAACCAGATAAGATACCCCCAAAAGATCACATAAATTTAAGCTTTACTGAATGAGGTTGGGTAAAAGAAATCGAACCAGTATAACATCATATAGTACGATGGAATAGACACACAAGGATCAACAGGAAATCACAACCCAAGCCTCTGGTACAACCCCTATAAGCCAACATAGTTTTACCAAAAAGACAAAAGCACCAATACAATATACCACTCACAAATCATCATGAATAAATTTGATCAAATTAATTAATTTTACTTAATTAATTTGGTCTACAATAATTAATTAAATCAAATACTCTTTTTAAATAATTTACTTAACAAACAAATTTAGAACCTTGAAAAATAAGTATATTAAATAACCATTTATCTATCTTTTATTTATTTCCCTATTTAAATAATATTCACCCACATTAATATACAAATCCTCTATAGCCAACGTAATTTCCCAAATAACAGAAATATATAATTTAACTAATAACATTATAATATTATTGATTAATTAATCATGGTCCTAAATGCCTCTAATTATATGTCATAAAATACATTAATTTTAGACACGTTCAATCATAAATCAAACAAATATAATCCAATTAAACTAGATAATAAAAACTAAACTTATTAATTTAAAATTAAAAAAATAATAATAAATAAACATCAATTAAATATGATGATAAATATAATAATTATAAATAATTATTAAAAAAACTAAATACTAATTAAATGATAATAAAATATAAATATAAAATAACCATACTAAATTTAACTACAACTAAAACTAAATACAATGACCCCACATTAAAACAAACTATAACAAAAGAAAAAGAAAATACTAATTTAATTTTTAAAAGGTAACTTTGGGGAGGGAGTTGGACCCACCTCCCAATACTAATTTAATTTTTTTAGAAGCTTTGTTCTTAAAAAAAAAAGAAACAAATGCAAGTCTTAAGGAAAAGAAATAGATTTCCTTCCTAGAAAATAGCACCACAAATATTGGCATGTCCATTTTTAATTACTTACCCAACAAAGTAAAGGGAAGTGCATGGTGGAGCCACATGGGTGAAGGAAGGCTTATGTAAGGACATATTATTTTTTTATTTCTAAATATAATTTATTTTATTATTACTATTTTTTTAAAGCAATTGGTGTGATTCCCCCAAGAATTCTCATCCTCATCCTCATTAGATGATGGTAATTTAGCCGATAGGCTATTTGTGGGAGCTTTGCTCCAACCTTTCTAACTATTTTTTTTTCGATAACTTGGATTGAATATGGATAAGATCTCTCAAGTTTATATTGCTATTTTTTCTTAATTTATTCCCTACATATCAACCAATACATTTAATCTTATCTAATATTTAGAATGAAAGTAGGATTTTAATATGTTTTTCTAATTCTAAACTTTGAGATATTGTATCAGTTTTGTATGTGATATAGTTTTCGTTTATGGTTGTTTCAACTTGGTTGTCTGTCATGTTGTAGCATATATTACCGTTTTTGTTTTCTGTGGACATATTAGGAAAATAATTCCAATCCATCTTGCCTTCTTTGCATGATCCACGTTTTCTTGGCTGAATCGAAGAACTTCTATCTATAATGAGCTTTGAGGTTTTTCCTATTTCAAAGCCTGTTTTGTTTGCATGTCCATGCATAGTTTTTAATAAGACTATCTAGTTGCATACAGGGGATCTTTGCTACTTTGATGATAATGACAGTTTGTATATTGTTGATTGTTTGGAAGAGCTAATCAAGTACAATGCATTTCGGTAAATTTCTATCTTCTCTTTGAAACTTGCAGTCAATAATATCATCTATATCTAATATTAAATGATACATGTGTAGGTTGTGTACAGGTTATCCCCACGAAACTCAAAGCTCTACTCTTATCACATCCTTGTGTTTTGGATGTAGTCGTTGTGCCATAAGTTATTTAAAATAAATAAGTTCTATTGTATAGAAAAAATTTTAATTACGTGGTTGATAATGTTTAGAATTTTGTATAAAAGCAGGGGTTCGCATAAGTGGTGAGAAAAAGTGGAAGCCATTTACGTGAACATGACAGGATGTTATCAGCTTCATATTGGGATGTTACTCATGCATGAAAAATCTTCCCCTTTGTGGGCTTTGAGGCTTTTCATATTTCAAAGGTTGTTTTCTTTGTATGTCCTTGTTATGATATTTTTTGGAATGTTTATTCTTAGTCTCTATCTCAATTAAAATAATAAAATAGTTTAAATGTTATATTTGATAGCTATTTTTAGTATCTTTTTATAAAGAAAAAATATAAAAAAACATATCTTTAATTTGATTTTAAATTTTAGTTAGGATAGTTATCTTTAGTAATTTTCTATAAATGAAAATGTTTTTTCTTTAAAAGAAAATAAATATATATTATTAATATAATATTGATATATACATATACATATTGTCTTTAGTTTTAGATTTTTGAAAAAATATATCTTTAATTTGATTTTAAATTTTAGTTAGCATAGTTATCTTTAGTCATTTCTATAAATGAAAATGTTTTTTCTTTAAAAGAAAATAAATATATATTATTAATATAATATTGATATATACATATACATATTGTCTTTAGTTTTAGATCTTTTTGAAAAAACATATCTTTAATTTGATTTTAAATTTTAGTTAGCATAGTTATCTTTAGTAATTTCTATAATGGAAAATGTTTTTTCTTTAAAATAAAATAAATTACACACATTACTTAGTATTCATATTTTAAAAGATAATTTCTATTTTTCAATGTAACTTTCTATAACTGAAGCACTTTTTAATAATACAAATTTATTGACTATACATTAATTAATTATTCATTATATTATTAAATTAATAAAAAACTATCTTAAAAATAGAATATTAATATATTTTATTGAATTTCAAAATTATACTACATAATATAATTGTGACGTCATAGATATATTATCTTTATTTTATTTTTTGTTTATTAATAAAAATGAAACACTTTTCATTAAAAGAAAACTATTAAATTTTCAAGCACTTTTTAATAATAAAAATTTATCGAGTACACATTAATTAGTTATTCATTACATTATTAAATTAATAAAAAACTATTTTAGAAATATAATATCAACAAATTTTATTGAACTTCAAAATTATACTATGTAATATAATTGTGACCATAGAATTTTAGCCATTGATGTGAGCAAATAAAAATGATGAAAAAATAGTTGAAGCTATTATGTATGTAACAATACCCAAAATGGCATGTGGTAATCATGTACATAAAAATAAAATAAAATGAAAAATGAAATAAAATTATATATTGTAAGGTTTTCAGCAATCAAAATGAAATCAAATCTCCTATCGGCTCAATGTTGCATGCACAAAAGCATGCGACTGCTAGTATATAAACCAAGATGCAGATTTCAAGGTCAAAGTGATTTGACTTATAGGTAGAATAAAATCTAATTGAATGAAATTCTATTTATTTTATTTTTATTTCTAGTTAAAATAAAATAAACCAAACTATACTTTTTCCAATACTTTATTTTTATATTTTTTAAGAAATAAAACTAAAAGGAAGGTTTATATATATATATATATATATATATATATATATATATATATATATAAAGTTTTTTTTAGCTAAAAGAAATAATTAAGTCTAAAGGGAAATGATAAAGGATTTTTGTATGAAGATTCATTTTTTCTTTAATGGAGATTTTGAGATAAAAATAATAATTTAAATATTAATTTAATCTCTTGTTATAAAATTTAATCAACACTTGTTTTAATTCCATGCAGAAGTAGATTTGGGGTTTTGGACTGGAATCCTGGGAAAGGTATTTTTCTTCTTTTCAAGGTAAGAGATTCACAGATCTGGGCCTATTATCTAATTTAGCGACAATACCATAATTATTCACAAAGGAAAATATCATCACAAATCTGAAACCCTAATGGTAGTTTTGAAAATTAAATCATATCAAATGAGCCCCTAATGCACATTTTACAACCATATATTCTTATGAAACCCTTAAGCCCAAAACACAATCAGGAAGGAAAAACCATGTAAATGATCCCATAACCTATTCTTCAAATTTTAAGTAATATAAACACATATTATCAAACAAGAAAGATTCAGACACAAGATCCCAGCAATCCAGATGCATAGAAGATAGGGATCTGGAAGGTTGGAATTAACAAGATCAAGATCCTACCTTAGTAATTGATGAGAAGATCCAATTCAAAACCAAAACAATCACGAATCCAAAATAATCATAAGCTTTCAACAAATCTCTAACCACCTGAATTCTCCTTCCACCTGATTGAACCGCCTCCAAATGCACAACTCAACTTTAAAATCATAAATCAAAGTCATAAATCAAAAAGCATGAGAATATTTAATTAAATTGAATGAATTAATCGTGCAACTTAAAGTAATATTTAATAATTCAATTTACACAATTAATTACAATATTTAGATTTAATATTTATTAAATCTTAGTTATTAAATTAAGACTTAATAATTAAATCAATTAATTAAATATAGGTATTTAATTAACATTTAATTATTAAATAGCCATATATTTAATATATTAATATTTTAACCTTATCAAAGGTGCAATTATTAACATCAATATTTACCATAATTACTCATTAAATAAAACAAGCTAAAGGCATCATTAATCCAATTGAAAACTATCTAAATAGAAAAACAACTGAAACACAAACACAAACACACGCAGACAGGCTCATGAATCCACGTCACTTTGATGGACTCAAATAGGATAGTCAGTCGGATTCTTGTCCGTTTCTAGGAAAAAAAATAAGGATTTAGGGTAGGGATTTAGGCCTGAATATTGTCTTCCCTCTCTTACCATTGAGACATTGTGATAGAGCACGCTCACTCCTACCAATTCAGGGAAGACGTTTTCTGGTACCTGCAAGCCTGTCATCACAAAGACAAATATATGTATACATATAATAAAACAAACAATGGTTGAGACCACTTTATTGTGTGGATCTTGCTGAAGCAAGTAACTATGACTCTGCCCCATAGCATACCAAACACACCAAACAGTAATGTAAAACATACAAATAATCCATGCACAAAAAAATAGGGTCAGTATTGTAAACCATAATCAAAATGACATCATAGCATATACATAACCATCCTGAAATAGCCATAAATCACATATAAATAGAAGATATAACACAATTTAGAAATGGATCAATACTATAATGAAAAGTAATACATGAATATCCTCAAAATCAACTGAAATAACCAACACATACATGAAAAGGCCTAAGAGAGTTTGACAACTGGAATAGAAAAGAAAACTAAGGGGTGGGTATTACATGACAAAGATTTCAGAAGGCATACAGACTATACAGAAAAAGGTAAGAAATCCTGCTATATTACTGAAGAAGAAACTGATAATGAATCTGACCAATCTGATGAAAGTGATATAGAAGTTGTTTATGTTGCTATGAAATATTACTCTGATGAAGGTGAGAAAACTACACTTATTTCATATATGAGTAAATGTGATAGATGGATAATTGATAGTGGTTGCTCACATCACATGACTAGTGATAAAAGTAAATTTGAAACCTTAAACTATTGCAAGGGTGGTAGTTTTAAGTTTTTTAATGATAACCCATGTCTTGTGAAAGGAAAGGGATCGATAAAACTAACTAATAAGATCACATGTGACAATGTCTTGGATTGAAGGACTAAACTGTAATTTTTTGAGTGTTTCTCAGTTGAATACTTCTGGATACCGAGTTGATTTCCATCACAGAAAGGCTAGAATCTTTGATGCTACTAGTGAACTGATTGGAAGTTGAGAACAGACAAGAGGTCATTTGTTCTATCTAGATTTATCTGATGAGACATGTTTGTTTGCACAATATGATGATACATGGTTATGGCATAAGAGGTTATGTCATGTGAACTTTGACAATTTGGTAAATATTAGTAAAATGAAAAAAGAAAGAGGGTTACCAAGATTGAAGAGACCTGATAATGTTATATGTAAGCAATGTCAGTTGGGAAAAATGACAAAGTCTAGTTTTAAGAGAAAAAATCTAACTTCTAATGATATTTTGGAATTGGTTCATACTAACCTTTGTGGACCTATTGGTGTACAAATCTACCAAGGTGATAAATATTTCATACTATTTATTGATGATTTCTCTAGAATTATGACTGTAATGTTTCTCAAAGAAAAATATGATGTTTTCAGTTGTTTAAGTGGTATTTGGAAAAAGTTGAAAAAGAGACAGGTAAGAGCTTGAAATTTGAGATGTCTAAGTTATAACAAAGGAGGATACTTTATAGCTAATGAGTTCACCTTATCTTGCAATGATAGAGGGATGAAAAGATAGATGTCTACTCTTGGGACTCCACCACATAATGGCATAGCCAAGAGAATGAATAGATCAATAATAGATTGTGCTCAAACACTGATGATAGAAAAAAATGTTGCACAAAAGTACTAGAGAGAAGTTGTAAGTACAACAAGCTATACCTTGAACCGAGTACAAGTCAAGAAAGGTACTGATATTACACCTTGTGAGTTATGGTATGGTTATGCACCTAAAGTAAAATATTTAAGTTTTTTGGGAGCAAATGTTATATACTGAAGGACGATAGAAATGAAAAACTTGATGCTAAGAGTGATGAAGGCATATTCCTAAGATATTCCACTAAGATCAAAGTATATAAGTATTTGAATTATAACACTAGAAAAGTTGTGGAAAGTGCAAATGTTAGAATTGATTAATATGTAGAAAAGAATGAAGTGGAATGCAAGCAAGAACCTGAATACATGAACGAAGGAGAACCCAACAGTTTACCTAAACCAGGGAAAGAAGTTGTTGAACAACTAAATGACATTGCCGAGCAAGAACAAGAAAATGTTGAGTTACATAAAGAGGTTTCTGACCATTAGGAGGAAAATTTCAAGGAATCTAAGAATGAAACAGAGACACAAAATCAATCTGAAATCAAATTTGATGATGAATTTGAGGAAGAACATCAAGAACAAAGGAGACCCGAGCCTACACTAGTAAAGTATGTAAGAAGACATCATAAATAAGTTCAAATTATTGGAGATAAATATTCAGAGGTCATGACAAGAAGCAAATTGAAAAATTAGACATGCTTATTATGTGAATTTGAGCCAAAATCAGTAAAAGATGCTTTGAATAATGAAGATTGGATACAGGTCATGAATGAAGAGATTAAAAAAATTGAGAAGAAAAAAACCTAGACACTAGTACCTAGACCAAAGGACAAGAATGCTATTGGAAAAAAAAAAAGTGGGTATTTAGAAATAAGCTAAATGAACATGGATAAGTTATAAGGAATAAGGCTAGACTGGTATGCAAAGGTTATGCACAAGAAGAAGGCATTGACTATGGTGAGATGTTTGCCCCAATTGCAAGATTTGAAGGAGTTAGAACTCTACTGGATTATGTAGCTTATAAAGAATTCAAAGTATATCAAATGGATGTCAAAAAAGAATTTCTGAATGAAATACTAGAAGAAGAGGTATACATTGAAAAAGATGAAGGATTTGTTGATTCAAGCAAGAAGAATATAGTTTGAAAGATACATAAATCATTGTATGGATTGAAGAAAGCCCCTAGAGAATGGTATGAAAGATTGCACAATTACTTATGATGACATGTAACTGATTGAATGTTTGAAGATGTTAAGTTGATCACTAAAATGTAGAAGGATAATGCAAGACATTAAATTAGTTAATGATTTGTATTGTCATTGATGTTAACTTGATATAATCTAATCAGTTATAATAAAAGTGTCAAAGACTTTAGAGGAACACAGAGAGAAATATTATGTTATCAATAATGCATTAAAGACAAGAATTCACAATGTGACTTCAAACACCGATGGTTAGTGGAAATTGATGAACATGGATCATTGAAAGTCAAGTCAAAGTGATGCCCAAGAAAGAATACTGACAAGCATTATCGACGAGAAAAATTACAAGCATAACCGATGGCTAGAAACATAGTGTAAACCAACGGAGAAGCCCGAGGAGAACTGGAGTGTTGGTCGAAGCTATCAAAGAGTTAAACACCAAAATCAACTTGAGTTTAGAAATGAAAAAATATCTAGCTGACAGAGGTAAATATATACTCAACTAGTAGTTATATTTTTTTTCATCAACAAGATAAAGACAGATAAGTAAAGGAATTAAAGTTGTTTTGTACATTTGGCAAGAAGATCTTTACGAGATAAAACATGCTTTTTTCTTAAAATCTAATTGGCAAGAATTATGGATCATGCCAAGATCAATAAAATCAAGAACCTAAAAATGGTGATATCATGTCAATAAATAGACAACTAAGTTCATTATGAGTTATGGTGGGTGAATGAATGAAAAGATGATGTTGAAGAGAAACTAATGAAGAAAAACTTCATACAGTTGTGATCAATCAAGTTGTGGAAAGAGCTAAATTTTTCTATGGACATTGAGTAATAGAGCACAACATCACCGAGCAGAATCAAAGTGGAGAAAATTTATAAAAAGGGATATATTGAATAGAATAGTCTTATGAGATTACAATAGATCTAAAAATCTGCAAGTATAAGTTGTATATGTGGACAGATCATACTGTTTCAGTTTAACCATTGATTCAAAAAGTCTCTTAACCAAATAGGATTTAAAGATCCTTTCTATATTAAGATACATCCCAAGGAGTTTCAAAAAGTTTGATCATGAAGATAGCATGAGATGCCAGATACCTATTGATAGGCCAAGTGAGTGTTTGATCAAGGAAGGTATCATAGAGATGCCCGATATCAAGTGACATACTAAACTTTTAAATCCTCTAACAACGTTACGCCTAATAGTGTGTCTGTAACCTTTAACAGGGTGGGATCTTCATTAAGCTCACTTTAGAAGAGTGAAAGTTTTAGGTTACCAGTCCCAAGTGGTTTTCCCCTTAACATGGTTTCCACGTTAAAAATCCATGTGTCAATGTTTTTATGAGTCATTACTTTAGTGTTTTTCATTACACAGCTTAATTGGATTGATCGGTATACTATAGATAATTTACTATTTGTCGATAAATTAATAGACTACTATTTGGTAAACATATAGTAGAAGGTTTAACAAAACATTCTGAGCAGTAGTAATATGAAAATAGTATTTGAAGGCATTCATCTTATAGGACCGAAGATAACTAGAGGCTTAATATTGTGGCACTAAGTTTTTTGGTTGATTATTAGAATATTTTTTAGGCCACTGATTCACCCCCCCCCCCTCTCAGTTATTACTAACAATTGCTATCAAAGCTTGTGTGCTTAGAAAGGGAGTTTAACTCAAGAAAAAGATCACAAGATGAACAAACGAGATTTTCCCAAGTTGAATAAAGACAACTTTGCATCATGGTAATGAAGAATAAGACTCCACTTATCAGGTATTAGAAATGAAATTATTCAATACTTAGATATTGAATATGTGTTTCCTACATGACCTCACACTCTTGAGAAATTAAGAGTAAAGAATGATCATAACTGCATGATGATAGAACTTGCATCATCACTCTCTGATTCTGAGTCTTAAGATGTCAAAACTTGCACCTCTGCAAAGAAAATGTGGGATAAGTTGAAGCTAGTACATGGAGGAGATGCCAATGTACTAAGAGCAAAGGTAGAAAGCCTAAGAGGGAGGTTTGATGACCTAAGAATGAAAGAAAGATAAAATATCACCCAGTATAGCTACAGAATCAAAGAGATAGTAAATGCTATCCGAGGAGTTGGAGGTGTACATGAAGAGGAGATAGTGGTAAGTATAATCTTAAGAACCTTACTCCCTGTATATGCTATTAGAGTTTCTGATATTCAAGAAATGAGAGCAGTTGTAAACAATTCAGTTACTCTAGATAGTCTGATTGGAAGACTAATTTCATTTGAGATGAACAAATTTGATAATAGTGTCTTACCATCTATAGAATCTACATTCAAATCTTCTTTAAAGATAAGTAACTCAAGTCATAGACATGTTATTAGAAATGATAGTGATAGTGATAATGAGGATCAAGGACTTGATGAGATTGAAGCACTAATGGCCAAAAGATTGTAGAGAGGCAAAGGTAGATACAAAAGTAAATTACCACTTGTATGTTTCAATTGTAAAGAGGTTGGACACTTTGCTACAAGATGTCCAAATTGAAGAAAAGATGACAGAGGAAATGATAGATCATATGAGAAGAAGTTTGATAAATGTGATAACAGAGATTTCTGGAGCAACCGACAATCTAACAAGAGAGATACCCGAGACTACAAGGACAAAGGGAAGAAATCTTGTTACCTAGCTGAGAACAGAGATGATGACACTGACACTGAATCATAAGAAGACATTGAGATGGTATTTGTAGCCATGAAGGATGATTCAGATGAAGATGAAGAAAGGTATGTAGAAACTACACTCATATCTAAAGTTAGTAAAAATGATGTCTGGATCATAGATAGTGGATGCACTCACCATATGACCAGTGATAAACAAAAGTTTTAGAATTTTGAATACTATAATGGTGGTTCAGTGAGAATGGGAAATGATACACCTTGTCCAGTTGAAGGTAAAGGAACAATAATGTTGAATAACTTGATAAAGTGTTAAAATGCTTACTAGATTAAAGGACTAAATTATAATTTGTTAAGTGTTTCACAGCTGAACAATTTAGGTCACAGAGTAGCATTTGAAAATAAGAAGGCAAAGATCTTCAATGAATCAGGAAGATTGATTGGTACCAGTCAGAAGACAAAAGGTAACCTTTTCTATCTTGATGACACTAACACCACTTGTTTAATGGCTAGAAATTAAGACATATGGTTGTGGCACAAAAGATTTTATCATGTGAACTTTGACAACATGGTAAAGATAAGAAACAAGAGGAATTTCAGAGGCTTACCGAGCATGACTAAGCCCGAGCATATAATGTGCAAGAATTGTCAAAAAGGTAAGATGAAAAATTCTAGTTTTAAGAGTAAAACCCATACATATAATGCAATTCTAGAATTAGTCCATACAGATCTATGTGGACCCATGAGGATAAAGAGATACTATGGATATAGCTATTTTATTCTCTTTGTTGATGATTATTCTAGAATGGTGACAGTCGTGTTCTTAAAAGATAAATTAGAAGCATTTAAGATGTTTAAATGGTATAAAGCATTGGTAGAAAAACAAAGTGAAAATAAATTGAAATGCTTAAGGTCAAATAAAGGAGGGGAATTTTCTTTAGAAGAATTCACTAACTATTGCAATGAGCATAGAATTAAAAGACAAGTTTCTGCACCGAGAACACCACAGCAAAATGGAATTGCTGAAAGGATAAAAAGATCAATTTGTTGATTGTGCAAGAACATTTATGATTGAGAAAAGAATCACTCAAACTTTTTGAAAGGAAGGTGTCAGTACTTCTGTCTACACACTAAACAAAGTACAATTGAAGAAGGACACAAAGAAGACACCATATGAACTTTGGTATGGTCATACACCCAATGTAAGTTACTTCAGAATCTTTGGTAGTCAATGTTATATTTTGAAGGATGATAGAAATGGAAAACTTGACTGCAAAAGTGATGAAGGTATCTTTGTAGGATACTCCACCAAAAGAAAGGCTTATAAATGTCTTAACAAGTCATCTAACAAAATCATTGAAAGTGAAAATGTGAAAATAGATGAATTTGCATAAAAGAATGATAAGGAAAGAAAAAAGGAACCAGAGGACTAAAACATGTTTGTTTATACAAAACTTGACACTCTACCCGAGCAACAGTGTATCACTCCCAAGCATTAGAACGTTGCACCCGAGCATCAAGCTGCATTACCAAAAATTAATAAAATCCTCAAGATGATGTTCCGAATAATGGAGATGAGAATGAAGGTCAAGAAGATGATCAGAATGATGAACACAGAGCTGAACCAAAACTTGAAAAGTATGTCAGAAGACATCATCCACAAAATCAAATCATAGGAGACAAGAAGGTTGGAACAAGAACAAGAACTAAGTCACTAAACACCAGATGTTTACTTTGTGATCTTGAGCCTAAATATATTAACAATGCACTTGAGAATGACAAATGGGTCAGTGCTATGAATGAAGAAATGGAACAAATTGATAAGAACAGTACATGGACACTAGTATCGAGACTAGATGACAAGAATGTCATCGGTACCAAATGGATATTCAGAAACAGGAAGAATGAGAATGGAGAATTCACTAGAAACAAAGCAAGGTTAGTATGCAAGGGATATGCACAAGAAGAAGGTATTGACTATGGAGAAACCTTTGTACCCATTGCTACACTAGGAGTTAGCATTTTACTTTCTTATGCTGCATTTAAAGGATTCAAGGTATACCAGATGAATGTCAAATCTGCATTCCTAAATGGAATACTAGAATAAGAGGTATACATTGAACAACCAGAAGGGTTTGTTGATCCAGACAAGAGAAACATGGTATGTAGACTACATAAAGCCTTGTATGGATTGAAACAAGCACCTAGAGCCTGATATGAAATACTTCACTCATATCTCATTAGGATAAAATTTGTTAGAACAAGTGAAAATAGAAATTTGTAATTAAAAGAAGATAACAATGGTAATATTCTGATTGCTGAAATTTTTGTTGATGATATCATTTTTATGGGAAATGAATTGTTATGCAAATCCTTTGCTAATGAAATGAGAAATGAATTTGAAATGTCTATGTTTGGGGAGATCAAATTCTTTCTTGGTCTACAGATTCTTCAAAAAGATGCAGGCATATATATCACTCAGTCCAAATACATCAAGGAAGTGCTGAAGATATTCAAGATGGAAGATTCCAAACCAGTTGGAACACCTATGGATACCGGATGTAAGCTGACAAAAGAAGACAAATCCAATGAGGTAAATCAGACCTTATATAGATCAATGATTGGCAAACTAATGTATGTTGTTCACACCAGACCAAATATAGCACATGCAGTTGGAATAGTTGCAAGATTCTCTGTTAATCCCAAAGAATCACATATGACTATTGTCAAGAGAATTCTAAGATATCTGAAGAACACCGAGGACTATGGTTTATGGTATAAAAGAGAAGGAAAATTAGAGCTACAAGTCTATACAGATGTTGATTGGGATGGAAACATTGATGACTGAAAGAGCACAACTGGAGGAGCATTCTTCATGGGTGACATACTTGTCACATGGATCAGCATGAAGCAAGGATGCATATCTCAGTCTACTGTAGAAGTAGAGTATGTGGCTGCTGCTGCAAATTGCTCCAATATTGCATGGATCAAACAATTACTGGAAGGTATGAATATGAAGATTCTTGAACTAGTAATTATCTACTGTGATAACACCAGTGCAATGAACATTTCTAAGAATCCAGTCATGTATGCTAAGACTAAGCATATTGCTATAAAGTATCAGTATCTAAGAGAATAAGTGCAAGCAAAGGAAGTGACACTAGAATATGTTCAATCTAAGGAACAATTAGCTGACATATTCACCAAGCCATTACTGAAGGATACATTTGAGTACCTGAGACAGAGACTAGGGGTCCAACCCTTGTTTATCAGTCAGTGTTGACTAGGAGGTTGTATCAGCCTATACAAAATTTGAAGATCAGTCATGTTGATGCAAACACTGAGATAAATAGAAATAGATACATCTGTACACAATAAGGTACAAATTTGCACTAAAAACCAGAGAAATTGTATTGCTAATGGATAGGGAAATTCAAGGAATATATTATGCAAAGGGATGGAACATGATATAGATAGTTTTTGTTTGGCATTATTTTCAAAGGGAGATATTATCTCATTATCATCAGGGAGATACTTGCATTTATCATAAAGGGAGAGATATGATAAAGGGAGATATTATCTCATTGATCAGAAAATATTATATCATTATCCATAAAAGTGAAGTTCCTGGAAATCAGAAAGAAAGAGTTAATCAATATTCTAAGGGAGAGAAATCAATTACATATGAAATATCCATCTAAGGGAGAGAAGTAACAAAGGGAGAGAGTTTAGACAAAGAGAAAGATCATTGTCAAAGTAAAAAGAGATTATCAAGAAGAGGAATAGTCAAGGCAGGGCACATATCAAAACAAAGATATCAGATGATACATCTATCTAGAGAAGAGATTGAAGATTGAAGACAACCATTCTGCATGAAACAAATCTAATCTATTTTGATCTTACCGAAAGACAAACATTTGTAATAGTTACATTAGGAAATATTGATGAAACTGTATATTTCATATTATATTAGTGATAGTATAGTATAATAATGTAGTATGTTGCCATCAATGCCAAAGGGAGAGATTGATGACATGTAACTGATTGAATTTTTGAAGATGTTAAGTTGATCACCAAAATGTAGAAGGATAATGAAAGACATTACATCAGTTAATGGTTTGTATTGTCATTGATGTCAACTTGATATAATGTAATCGGTTAAAATAAAAGTGTCAAAGACTTTAGAGGAAAAGTGAGAAATATTATGCTATCAGTAATGCATACAAGAAAAGAATTCACAGTGTGACTTCAAACACCGACGGTCAGTGGAAATCGGTGGACAGAGATCACTGAAAGTCAAGTCACATTGATTCCCAAGCAAGAACACTGAAGAGAATTACCAATGAGAAAAATCACAAGCATAACTAATGGCCAGAAACAGTGTAAAATGATGGAGAAGCCCAAGGAGAACTAGAGTGTTGACTGAAGCTATCAAAGAGTTAAACACCGAAATTAACTTGAGTTCAAAAATGACAAAATATCTAGCTGGAAGAGCTAAATATAGACTCAACTGGTAGTTATCTTTGTTTTCATTGACAAGATAAAGCCAGAGATAAGTAAAGGATTTAAAGATGTTTTGTCCAGTTGGCAAGAAGATCTCTGCAAGATAAAATAGGAGTTTTGCTTTAAATCTAATTGGCAAGAATTATGGATCACATGAAGATCAAGAAAATCAAGAACCAAGCAACGATGATATCATGTTTATAAAGAGACAACTCAATTCATTACAAATTGTGGTGGGTGAATGAATGAAAAGAGGATGTTGAAGAGAAACTGATGAAGAGCAACTTCATACAGTCCTGATCAATCAAGCTGAGGAAAGAGATAAAGTTTTCTGCAGACACCAAGCAACAGAGCACAACATCACCAAGCAGAATCAAAGTGGAGAAAAGGTATAAAAAGGGATTTATTGATCATAATAGTCTTATGATACTACAATAGATTTGAAAATCTACAAGTATAAGTTCTATATGTGAATAGATCATATTGTTTTAGTTTAACCATTTATTCAGAAAGTCTCTTAACTGAGCAGGATTTAAAGATCCTTTCTATATTGAGATACATCCCAAGGAGTATCAAAAAGTTTGATCATGAAGATAGCATGAGATGCCAGATACCTATTGATAGGCCAAGTGAGTGTTTGATCAAGGAAGGTAGCATAGAGATGCCCAATATCAAGTGAGAGACTAAACTTTTAAATCCTCTAACAAGTTCACACCTAACAGTGTGTTTGTAACCTTTAACAGGGTTGTCTCTTCACCAAGCTCACTTTAGAAGAGTGAAAATTTTGGGTTACAGGTCCCAAGTGGTTTTTCCCTTAACAAATTTTCCACGTTAAAAATCCATGTGTCAATGTGTATATGAGTCATTACTTTATTTTGGTGCATTACACATAGCTTAACTAGATTGATCGGTATACTATGGATAATTTACTGTCTTTCAGTAAATTAACAGACTGCTATTTGGTAAACATACAGTAGAAGGTTTAACAAAACATTCTGAGTAGTATTAATTTGATAAAAGTATTTGAAGGCATTCATCTTATAGGACTTCAAAGATAACTAGAGGCTTAAAATTGTGGTACTAAGTTTTTGGGTTGATTATTGGAATATTTTTTAGGCCACTGATTCACCCCCCCTCCCCCCTCTCAGTTATTAATAACAACTTATTCAATATTGGATTTACAAGGACAAATGACAACAATAATATGTACTTAAAGTTTGATTAAGGTAAAGGGATATTATTAGCTGAAATATTTTTTGATGATATCATATTTGGAGGTCAAGATGTTTTGTGCCAAACATTTGCAAAAGAGATGCAAACTAAATTTGAGATGTCTATGTTTAGAGAGATCAATTTTTTTGTTGGTTTGAAAGTATATTAGATGAAGAAAGGTATCTACATTACTCAATCTAATTATATCAAGGAGATACTGAAATTTTTTGGCATGAAGGACTTGAGACCTGTAAGTACACCTATGGCTACTTGACATAAACTATCAAAGACTGATGAGACAGCTGAAGTGAATCAAACTTTGTATAGATTAATGATGGGAAAACTACAATATGTTGTCCACAATAGACCAGATATTGCATTAGCAGTTGGGATTGTTGCAAGATTTTCTACAAATCCTAAATATAGTCACTTGATGGAAATGAAAAGAATTCTGAGATATTTGAAAGGAATAGAGGACTATGGATTATATTACAAGAAGAATGAGAAGTTTGAACTAAAAGTTTACACAGATGCATATTGGATAGGTAATGTTGATGACAGAAAAAGCACAAGTGGAGGTGCATTATTTTTAGTAAAGATATTGGTCTCTTGGACAAGCCAGAAATAGAACTATATTTCTCAAACAACAACAGAAGTTGAATATGTTGCAATAGTAGTGAATTGTTCAAACATAGTGTGGATCAAACAATTGTTGAAAGGTATGAAGGAAGAAATCACTACACCAGTTGTTATGTTTTTTGATAACACTAGTGCTATTAATATTTCAAAGAACCATGTGATGCATACAAATACCAAGCATATTGTTGTCAAGTATCATTACTTGATAGAGCTGGTACAAGACAAAGAAGTAAGAATTGAATATGTACAAATGCAAAGGAACATTTGGTAGATATATTTACTAATTCTTTACATAAGGATGCTCGTGATTATCTAAGAGGCAAATAAGGGGTGATTCCCCTATCTAAGGCTAACTAAGATCACATGGAGTGTTTGCATCAAATGTATTAAATAGAATATTTGATAGATTGATTCAAAGGTGGTACACTTTAGGAGTTTCCTAAAGCTTTGAAGTGTACAAAGAAATATTTTGATCAGTCATAAGAAAGATGATAGAGGGAGCATGGAATTTAGAAACCTGACATAGAAATATCTACATGATGAAGATGTATGTCTTTGGCATTGTTTTCAAAGAGGGATAATAAACTATGGGAGAAATTAGTAAGGGAAAAAAAGGGAGATATACTATTTGAGGGAGAAATATATGAGAGATAAGCTATAGAGAGAAATCTATCCAAGAGGGAGAAACATTTGTATTGGAGAGAATCAGAATGAAACTGAGGACATTAATAAAAATATGTTTACACATAACACACCTTTTGGATTGGTTGGGAACCTTTCATGTGTTGTTTGTTTGCATGTGTTTGCCATCAATTCCAAAGAGGGAGGTTGTTGGAAACTACAATTGAAACAATTGTTATATTTCCATTGATGTCAAACCTTAACTGGTAAGACGGTTGGTATCTTGTAAAGTGTCATATCAATTGATTGATGGAGAATATTTGAAAAGAAGAGATAGCAAGAAGACCTGGCAAAATGGTTGAGTTATGTGGAACTAAAATGGGTACTTGATGAGATTGCACCTTGAGAAGGTAATATATTGTTTATCTTAAGTCTAAGTGAATTTTGGATGACTAAAAGATTAGTCTTGACCGAGTAATAGAGCACAAGATCAAGAAACATAAGTTCAAATAGTTTGTGCCAAGTGATGTGAGTGTCAACTGAGTGCCAGTATGTGCTGAGAAAATTTAGTCTCAACTGAGCATCAGTATTTGCTGAGTGTCAATAAATTATTGATTTATTTAGTGATGACCAAGTGGAAGAACACAATGATGACCGAGTGTTAGTATATTGATAGTTTGAGAGAGATTTGAGATCCCAGCCAACATAGTTGATTTTGTTGGGATATGTGAATCATATTTAAGATAAGGATGATTATTGTGCAGAATTAGGTGAGCATTTAATATATGTTTAACCATTTTTATGTATGGATTCAAGAAGGATTTTTAGGATCTATTATACAATGTAGATGGAAATGAAATGTTGGAAAGATTTTTTGGATCTAACCAAACCCTAAGATCTAGAGTGATGATTAAATGAAAAAATATTGAGGTACCTAATTAGAGAGGTATAAGATTAACCTAATTGGAGGTTATGTGTGTGTGGAAGAGGTTAATTCAATTGATTGGATAATCTAAGCAGAAGGAAGAAGGATGAAAGTAGTACAGGACTTCACAATGGTGATTGCTTGAAGGATTTCCAAGCATATCTGAGTGATAGAAATGACATGGATGCTAGTCAGTGAATTAGAATTGAGCTATAATTGGATCTGTATTTGCAAAGTGAGTTGTATGTTTCAGATCAGAATTTGTTGTTACTTTCTAACCATTGTTTCAGATGCAAAATACTTTTAAACAAGGTTGACCTAACATTCATATTACTAAATCATTTAATCAAGGTGACATTCTAATGGAATGGTCTAAGCCCTCTAATAAGGCTCATTTTTAATAGGGTGGTAAAATATTTTAATCGGGTCACATTTAACAGTGTGTATTGTAACCTTTAATTGGGTTGGCTCCTCATAGAGCTCACTTTAGAAGAGTGAAAAATTGGTAGCATGTTACTGGTGGTTTTTCCCTTATTGGATTTCCACATTAAATCCTAGCGTCATACTTGTGTGAATTTTATTTGATGTGTTGCACTATTAAGATTTTATATTCTGCAAGTTGATTACATTAGGACAGTAAACTGCAAGTTTATGTTATTGATTATATGCTATAGAGACCGAGTGGATTAGTGAGTAGATTTGAGTTGGTTGAAGTGTTTTGAAAGTTCAAGTGGTACATCTGGAGCTAGGATAATTGATTCACCCCCANTTCCCCCCCCCCCCCCCCCCCCCCCTCTTAGTTATTCTAAATCATTCTAACAGCTACATGGAGATTCCTCATCTTGAGACTTATGATGCTAAAAAACTTACACACAATCTTTCCCAGAAGCACAGCATAAAAATTCATGGATTGTGGAAATCTGTTATCATTAAGGGTGATCCATTAAATCATGTCAAAACATTCCAAACATTGTGTAGTGATTTATCTCATGATCAAAGTTTTATGACAAAGTTGTTCACTAGGACCTTTTGAGATAAGGTCTTACAATAGTTTTGTTCATTACCCCCTTATTCTAGTGATTCTTTTCACAAGATTTATAACACTTTTATCCAACAATTTCAAAACAACATTAGTCCTAAAATCTCCTTAACTGATTTAAGGAATTGTAAACAAGGTGTTAAAGAAAAGTGACTAATTTTATTGGTAGATTTAAGCATTTGCATGCTCATATTTATTATCCTATGCCTGATAATGATGTTCAACGCATTTTTATTTCTAATTTACAAAAAGACATTAGAGATAATATTTTTCTTTCTGAATTCTCTTCCTTTACTCAACTTTTTGTAGTGCTTCATAGTTATCAAATTCAAGTTATTCAATTTGTGAGTGACACTCCAATGGCTCTTGTTGATAAGAGTAATGTTGCCTCCAACAATTTCAACAAATTTTAGAAATAGAAGAACTTCATACAAATCAACACATCCAACAATGTTGACAAACAAGTGGCAGCATCATCCAAAGGTGTGGCTCCTTTGTCATCTTATTTTAAATCGTCTTGTAATTTTACACAACTTTCTGGATCTTTACATAATGTGATGTTGAATTTGATTAATGCTAAAATCTTAACACTTCCTCCCATCAAACCAATTGATCATTCCAAATATTTTCCAAATTCCTTTGACCAAACATCATTTTTCCAATACCATCATCATCTTGGACATGATATTGAAAAATATTTATGTCTGAAATCTGAGATACAAGAGCTTATTGATTCCAATGTTATATATGTTGAAGGTGTCAATGATCAAGGAAACAAATATATAGCACCTCCCAACCAAAATTTTCAAATTTATATTAAGTTGTTTCCATATCATACCATGAACATTATTGACTCAACCAAACCTTCGTCATCTTCTCAACCTGTTGAGTATCATATTGAAAATAATGATCCCCATCATGTTGTCAGTATTGATGAGAAAGTCCAACCCAAAACACACCTTGATCCTTGAATTACCTTTGATCTCACTGAAATAATCAAAGCTTCTGATGGTCTTGTATACATAGTTGCAAAGATCAATGGCGTTCCTTCCTGTGGTGTCCTCATTGATTCTAATTGCATGGTGAATGTGATAACTGAAGAACATCTTTTTAGTATACAATTATAGTGTGATGTTTATTATGACTCCCTTATGATGATTCAAACATGAAATTGTTCCCTTTATCCTCCTCATGGTTCCATATCATTTCCTATTGAAGTGGGTAATAAATATTTAGAAGTTACCCTTTCCGTGATCCCAACCTCGGATCAATTTCAAGTCAAACTTGGCCTTCGTTGGCTTACATCCATAAGATTCGTAGTATCTCCTATTCATAATTGCATCAAATTCCCTCATAATGGAGAAATAATGACATCTAACCATAGCCTTTACAAACCTTCAGTCCTGAGAGATTCTCTTGACTTGGATTTCTTTTGGCCTTCCATACCTCAACCAACTCAACCTTGTCCTGATAACATTTTCCATTCATATCAAAACTATAAAATACATAATATTTGTGAACTTAGCAAGCCTAAGTTTATTCCATCCTCTTCTCCTAGAATTATTCCAATACCTTTTATACCTCCTCTTTCTTGCATACATGTCCTACACATTAGCCTAGTGTGGATCTTCCAAGTCTTCCTCCTAAAGAAGAAAATCTCCCTATGGTCATTGATCCTGAACTTCAACCTATTTCACGTAAAACTTTGTGTAATCATCATGCTCATGACTACCATCTTAAATGTCATGCTAAAGCCCATTATTGGGCCTCTCAAAACATTTCTTTTCCTAAAACACCCTATGATTTTGTCATTCCTCTTGCCCAACCCATGCTTGAGCCCAAGGAGGAAGTAAATTTGAAAAAGAGAAAAATGTGCAAACATGATAATTGAATTCGTATCTTAGATTCTATTATAATTAATCTAGATGAAGAAGATACTCTTGATGATGAAATTTCTATGCCTAACAATGATACACATGATGCTATTGATTCTGGTGATTATGAGATTATAGATCTTGATCATGATTTTCCTAACATGTTCACACATCAATTATCCATCAATCCTAGTGACAAACACAATTACCTATCTTTACAGCATGGTCCTTGTTTGGAATTGGCTATTGTTCCATGTGCCATTCTTCATGTTTCTCCTCTTGCAAGTTTCCCACCTTCCTAAAACATTACAAACTGAGTTGGGGGGTAAGCGATACGCTTGACTAGCTCCTCTTGCGCAGTGGATTCATTTTATGTGTTTGCACATTTTTAGTGTTGTGCTTCCCTAGTGTTATGCTACCTTCTCTCTATTTTATTTATATTTCTTTAATGATCCATGTTTCTCTATTGGTGCAAGGTGATAAATACAATCAAAATGTCATAAAAATTCCCCTATTTGTATGTCTCTTCTTCTATATGTTGTTTCATGTTATGTCATGCATGTGCAATTGGTCATCAATGTGCCTTTGTGTTTTCTTGTTGGTGACAATGCAAAGCGGTAGAAACCTTGAAATTTTTGGGGTCTCTGCAATGCCACCCAAAAAGACTCTTCTTTGTGACTCTTATGTGCCATTCTTCCATTGTGCTTGTAGTTATACTACCTTTGGGGAGTGATGATAGTTCATTTTGATATAATATACATATACATATTCTCATATGATCATACTGACCCCAGAGTTAGTAGATCCCTTCCCTACTCTCTTTCTCATGTGCTTATTTCCCTTGATTTGTTCCTACTTGGGGGCATTTCATAGTTGAAATGTCTTTGATGGATGCATGTATGCTCTGTTAAATCATTTTCTCCCGTTAAGGCACTTGTAATTCATTTAACACGGGGACATACACTTTGCTCTCTTTGCACACACTCAAAGTGGTTTGATGTTATCTTTTCCTTTTGATCCATATGGAAGATAATGTTTTTCCACATTCCTGATCTTTCCTTTTTGATCTATGTGGAAGACAATGCTTTTCCACATGCCTAATATTTCCTTTTGATCCATGTGGAAGACAATTCTTTTCCACATACCTGATCTTTCCTTTTGATCCATGTGGAAGACAATGCTTTTCCACATGCCTAATCTCCTTTTCCTTTTGATCCATGTGGAAGACAATTATTTTCCACATGCCTGGTCTTTCCTTTTGATCTATGTAGAAGATAATACTTTTCCACATGCTTGATCTCCTTTTCTTTATCTATTTGGAAGACAATGCTTTTCCATATGCCTGATCTCTCTCTTAAGCCACTTTGTGCGCATGCCTTGTGAAGGTGGAATTGAATTTCAACTTCCCTTCTCCTTTTGTCTTCCATGGATCACTTAGTACTATATAGCTAGCCTACTAGCCTCTCTCTCTCTCTCTCTCTCTCTCTCTCTCTCTCTCTCATCTTGATTTTGGATTTGATAAGAACTTGAGTCACTTGGGGGCTTGATGTTTTCTTATTCCTTAGCCTTGATAAGATCACACCCCTATATCAGATCTACTTTACTGAGAACATGATTTTGCCTCATAATCCCGCTAGAGTGGGGGCTAAATGTATAGTCCTAATAATTTAGCACTCATAATTGGATGCCTTTTAGGACCAATTGATACCATATTTGTGATTTCAATATCTGACGGTCAGTTATGCCAATTTGTCATTTTTTCCCGACCCCTTTTTCACATCTCTCGATGGGTCTCCACCCTGTCTTAGGCATTTTACCTAGGTTTATAGTAAAATTTAGAGTAAACCCCCAAGGGTGAGGTCAAAATTTTATTTCACCCCCTATGGGTTTATCTTGATTAGGCCTAGAGTTCGATGTCTGGACCCTTCTTCCTATGTCTTTCCCATTTATTTTTTGTGTCAGCGAGCCCGCATTTGAATCTCAAAATAAGTATAAAAGGATGTCATATCCCCTCATTTTGTAACAAGATCAACATAACATATAGAAACATTCATGTTCAAGAAATTGTGCCAAGATTATGCAAGCATAAGCATTCAAGTGGTCAAGGCAAGGCATCTATCCAAGGTCTCCAAGTCTTCTTCATAGATCTATTCAAGCAAGTCAGTCTCCTTCCTTTGATGTCATATTTCTCTCCCATGATGGCCAAGTAGAGATCTTCTCAAGTGGTGCAAGGAGGTTCATTCCATTATTCTTCAAATGGCATAACTACATTCATTATCTAGAGATAATGATTATGGATCTCATACATTGGTGAGTCGGACATCCTTGATCTTCTTACATCTCCATTCCAAGTTCAAATGCAAGTATCTTCATGAATTTGTGTGATTTCTACATTCGTTCATGAGGGTTTTACACAAGGTGAATCAAACATTTACCTTCCTTTCCTTTTCAGATTTGCATTTAATTATCAATTGTCAAGCCCCTTTCCACAAACAATTTCCCTTTTTCTGTGTGTAGGAACAAATTTTGGGATCTACGAAACTGGATTCAAGCATTTTTGGGGTTATCTTAGAGATCAGAATCGAAAAGTACACAATCACAAACAAAGGGGTGTAGTCAAAATTTGACTTGTAACTAAAAATTTGACTTGTTCTTGGAGGTCTCAAATTTTCACATTCGGGAGTTACAGGTGCCAGGGTCCTAGATCCAGAACGGTTTTAGTTTGTGTTATCTATGTGACTGGAAATTGCAGTTTCAAGACATGTAACCTCCTACTTCATTCCAAGGTGCACAAATCCTTCTGCAATCTTGCATTTACTTTCAAATCTATCACTGCATCAGTAATCCTTAGTTACTTTTTAGATCTTTACTTGTTCATTAATCAATTAATCAATTCCATTAATTCCTTAATAGCGGAAATCTAGGTCATATCCTCCTTCCTTTGCATCTAGGTTTTGCATTTTCACCCTTCATCTTGGGCTGTGCTAATCAAACTTAGATACAATGAAGCTAGGATTATCTATTTCCCAATATATAGGCCCCCTTACACATAAACATACCCAAAACATAAACAAAAAAAATAATTTGGCGACTTATCTCTACCTTAGCATTGCTTACCATTTTTCCATATACAAAAATAAAGGAAAGGTATCTACAAGATATATAGCCTTGTATTTTCCAAGTCCAAACAAGGTGAAAATAAAGGATGAGACCAAAAAAAATGAAGTTAGATTAACTTATCCATGAATTCAAATTAGTGAAGATAAGGAAAAAAATAGAATCCCATGAAAGGAGAATGTTTAACCCATTATCCTATCTTGTAGTAAAAAGAATTTACGTAAGCAAACTTAATAAACTAGTACAAAATCACACTTAGATAAAGCTTATCCAAAGTGAACACAATATTACAATAATAATGTTTTATTTTTATTTATGTACATCTCTCTCTCTCTATATATATATGTGTGTGTGTGTGTGTGTGTGTGTGTGTGTGTGTGTGTGTATACATATATATATATATATATATATACATATATACATATATATATATATACATATATACATATATATATACATATATACATATATATATATACATATATACATATACATATATATATGTGTATATATATATGATGTAGGAGCATCTTGGGTCCTTGGAAATCCTGCTCAATAAAAATTATGTTTACTGCATGCCTTTGTTTATTCTCTGTTGCTCGGCTTCTGTTGCTCAACATGCTTGCCGAGTTGCTCGGTCATGCTTCTTGTTGTCGCTTGGCTCTTCTTTGAATCAGTACTTTGTTGCTCGGTCATGCCCTTGCCGAGATGGTTTATTTTTGGAGTTGGAGCTGTGGCTGACTTCTTCATTTAATTTTGTGGCTGGATTTATTTGGGATCTGTGTGGACCTAAATTTGGGTCTCTCCTTTGGGTTTTGAGCGCCGAATTCCTTGTTGGTCTCTTTTATATATTCTTAGTTTGGTAGCAAGTCTTAGAGAAAGAATGAAAATGTTAAGATATTGAAGATATGAGATCTTTGTTGAAGAAGATCAAATTGCAATACATTTCTTTGTATATGGCCGTAACCAGGAAGGCCTTACAGCCTAGCATGTATTAAGTTTGATGATTTGATAAATAAAGATCTCTGCATTTATCTTCTCCCACTGTGTTGTGTTAATTTTTCATTGTATCTGCAAGCTGGTTGGCTTTGGGTGTGCCCTATGTCCCATCGTCTGACCTCCTTGCATCAGGTGGTATTAGAGCATGTTGAGATCCGTGGCTCCTTTTAAACTCTAAAGATATTTGGTGTAGGGTAGCAGGTTGCGATTTGACCTACAATTGCAGAGAGTTTCAAGATGGTTCATGGGAGAGGAAATGTTGATAAAGGTCTGGCTGATATGCTTAGACAGATGGCTGCAAGACTGGAAGCTGTTGAGACAACCCAGCGTAGAGGAAGACATCTTGAAGATGTTAGTGATGATGAATTTGAATAGGTTCAAGGTGAAGTTGCACCTGCACCTATGATGGATCAAGAAGAGGAAAGATTCTTGAGAGCTTTGACAAGTTTGAAATCCACACCTCAGTTTAATCCTCCTGAGTATAGTGGAAAGTTAGATTCTGATGAATTGATTGAATGGATCACTGAGATGGAAAAATATTTTGAATATGAGAATGT